>MJUU01070030.1:0-13012 GCA_002080025.1 Modiolus philippinarum
TACCAAGGAAATCTTTAGTAAGTGTTCTATGATACTTAGTAATAAAAACATCCTAGATTCTCTTCCCTCCAACCATGATTTTTCAGGCCCAGCAAAAAATAATATTTTGATTTTGTGCTCAGTTTTATTAATTTTCTATAAAATTCCCAGCATTTTTGCAAGTAAATGAACCCCCTACCCTCTCTTGAGAATCTTCAACTTCTTATGTAGTGGTTCTACAGAGAGATTTTGATATTTAAGAAATATCATACTGTTTTAATTATAAACACCATTTTATTTTGTTGGTATACATGTAAAATTAAGTTATGTCAGAAGAGAAAATGTCACTGCTATTTTTCAGGCATTTGTCATGACTCATGACCCTCATCACATGTTACATATGTATCTAAATCTGACATGTAGATTTATTTACTTTAGATTTCAGGGCTCACCACACTTCAAAAGAACAGGGAGACTTGAAGTCTCCCTGAGGGTACAAATAGGGAGACTTCAGGTCATGACAGGGAGACTTGTTGGCACATATCCGCAACTGAATTTTCAAGACTTTTGTATTTGATTTACATATACACTTATTCACAGTGGCAATAAATCGATTTTATTAAAATCATTAAAATACCATTGATATTTCAAGATCTACAATGTAGATTTTATATAAAAAAATATGATTTTAGCTACTTATCAATTTTATGTTTCTTTCACCCAAAAGCTCCTGCATTTAGGTTAGATTTACATGACATAAATTTTCTTTTATTTATCCTCTTTAGTAAATGGGTAGTTTATCACTCAGCAGTTGCTAATCTGCTTCATTCTTTTTTGAATGGTTCTCCAAATATTAGAGGGATATAAATAGATTGTTTACGTTTGTGGACATTCTTTATATAGACCACTTCCGGTTTGAACTGTAGTTGAAACATAAATATTTAGGACAATTTCCAATTAATTTTTTTGATAAATGTATACTAAAAAGTTAATAAGTCTTGATTTTAAAACAATGAGATGATGTAAACAATTTTTGAGCTTTGCAAACACAGGAATAAGCATTAAAAATCTTATCAATTTAGATCTACTTCCTTGTTACCGGAAATAGAAAGGGTTATAATTAGAAGTGTCAAAATGCTCAGGCGACTTGAAATCGCTTTTGGGGGCAACTTTAGGCGACTTGAGGCACAACAGGGCGACTTAATCGCCCTAATCGCCCAGTTTGGTGAGCCCTGGATTTGAAGATTTGCTTAGTTTTACAATAAAAAAAAAATCTGTTATTCTACAACATATTTCCAACTTTACCAAGAACTAATTTTCATTGGCCAATAGCGCCGCACATGACTTTGAACAAAACATTATATCCCTCTGAATGTCTTGTCCAAAATATCATATGAATTCATAAATGGTTTTTAGCTCAACTGACCCAAAGGGTCAGTGTGAGCTATTGCCATCACTTGGCGTCCGTTGTCTGTCTTCCGTCCATCTGATAACTTTTCACGTTTTCATCAACTCCTCTGAAACCACTGAAGCAAACTCAACCAAACTTTACAGGAATTATGTAAGGAGGGTTCTTAACAAATATTGCTCATTTCGTTCTAATCCGACAAAAAACATGGCTGCCAGCGCGGAACTTGTATTCAACATTGGACCCTATGGGAAAAAGGTCATTTTCATTAACTCCTCTGAAACCACTGAAGCAAACTCAACCAAACTTTACAAAATTGATGTATGGAAGGTCCTTAACAAAGATTGCTCATTTCGTTCCGATCTGACAAAAAACATGGCTGCCAGCGAGGAACTTATATTTAACATTAGACCCTATGGGAAAACATCTTTTTCATCAACTCCTCGGAAACCACTGAAGCAAACTCAACCAAACTTAACAGGAATGATGTATGGAAGGTCCTTTACAAAGATTGCCCATTTCATTCTGATCTGACAAAAAAACATGAACCCCAGCGTGGAACTTATATTTAACATTGGACCGTATGGGAAAAACATCATTTTCATCAATTCCTCTTAAACCACAAAGCAAATTCAACTAAACTATACATGAATGCAGTATGGAAGGTCTATTACAAAGGTTGCTCATTTTGTTCCAACCTGTCAAACAACATAGCTGCCAGGGCAGAACTTATATTTAACATTTGACCCTATGGGAAAAACATCATTTTCATCAACATCTCAGAAACCAATACAGCAAATTCAACCAAGCTTAACAGGAATGATATTTGGAAGGTCCTTCACAAGGATTGCTCATTTCATTTCAATCCGACAAAAACATGGCAACCATGCAGAACATTGAAAACCCTCTGATTAGCATTTTGTCAGGTGAGGGATACAGGCTCAGTCTCTGAGCCTCTAGTTACATTTTAAGCTGAGTCAGGGGGAATAAAATATTTATTTCCCAAGAGTGAGGGTGGTATGAAGATTTGTTTACCCATGGGAAATAGGATTCCCTTGGGTAAACAAATCATATCTACCTCATGCACGGGAAATAAATATATAATATGTCTTATAAGACTTCTACTTAATCGCTGAATTTCACTATTTTCTTATCCCATGGAAATCAAAATATCTGTGTTCAACATATGAGTCAAGAACATTTTTTGAATTCCACTTTGATATAGCAATTGGTATTAAATGAAATAAGTCTTGATTATCCCATTTTGTTTGACAATTATACCAGATAGACACAAAATCATTTGTGCATCAAAGCTGAACTGGTTTAAATTTTAATTTTTGCTGGAACAATATCAGAGATGAGTTCATTTCTTTTTCTGTTGTTAGATATCAACTTATGTTAATTAGTGTATCTTCAGGACAACATTGAAGATGAGTTGACTGTTTTATCAGTTATACCACATGAAGATGATGCACCAGATGGTATTAATCAATCAGAAGGATTTAAATTCCAACTCCAGCCCCATTCAAACATAATATTCCTTGCCAAGAGATATCGTTTAGTTTTTGTCTTGGACTTGAGTCATTCTGTGGCTTCAGTGGTTTGTATTTTGTACTATTAATTGTTATTATCTCAAACATCAAACATATGTAGTAGAAGGGAATAGTCATATGGAATGTGCACAGTTCATTAAAATTTTGAGGGGAATTAAATGCATGTACATGTACATGATAGAGTTATACAGAAGAGTTTTTATGTGGCACATTTGTCATATATATGGTGTTACATGAAATGAGCACTTAACTCATTTCTGTCATCAGCTTTGTGACTGCAAGATGAGAAACAGCAACAAAAGAATGTTTTTTCATGCTTTTTACTTCTCTTTAGTTTTTCACTCACATGCACTTACACCATGTTCTTTTACATTTTCTATTCAAAAGTTAAAAAAAAAGACCAACTAAGAGTTCCTCATGTAGAATTGTCATTGAACGATGAGATATAAAGATTGATATATATAGAATAATGGTAGTTTTGAAGATCGAGACAGAAAATATCATCGTATCGCGGCAAGTCTGATAGGACGAGCTGTGATCTGTCAAGACCTTCAAAACTACCATTATTGTTTTTATTGGCAACATCATAAGAGTCATGACATCATATTCGTGACGTCATTGCTTGATATTTTCTTGTATCAGGTCAGTACGGAGATACTGACAATATCAGTCAGTAAGATCAAAGAGAAAAATGTACATATTGCCGATGAATTAATATTTAAAGTATAAGTGTCATTGAATACATATGTCAAGCATTGTATTTGATTTTTGATTCACTAAATACAAAGTGTGGGAGATGTAATTTTTAGCCATGATTAAAAATGTCTTTATGAATGCTAATAATGTCAATTGTACTTGATTTAAAAGTCAATTTCAACTACACGTAACTATGGTAACACAAGGTGTTAAATCTCATATGACAGGTTTCAACATTTTATGAATTGTGTTTTTTGTAGGACTTACGCACAGGAGAAGTTCTGTTAAATAAAGTGATACCAACACTAAGGAGATGTTTGACTGGATTGGTCAAACCGGTAAGTGAAAAAACCAACACTATATTATATGATAAGATATAAGCAATATGTTGAAAAATGTAAGTCATACTAACATGCTCCATGAATTATTTTGTTCATGGCAATAATTGAATGAAAAGAGTTCACTGCTCTTGTCTCCTACTGTTAAATTTCAAAGCAGAAGTGTTGATTTTAATACATGTATTACCAATACGAAAATTTATGCGCATGTCCGAACATCATAAGAGACTAAACTGATGCCGATGCTAGGGGTATCACATAAACCCCCCTCACTTCCTGAGGTGAGCTAAAAAGGAGAATTTTTACATTACTGAAATATATCTTGATTTACAATCTGCTTGAATAGTGAGAAACCTGACTGGATTGCTGATAGAATATAAGAATAGTGGCTCCTTTTGCCATAGTTAAAAATTAAGATATATTGAGGCAATGTATACAATGCAAAAATCTTGTGTTAGGGAGAAAAGGAAATTCTATTTGTTGACTTGGGTTATTGATTATTTTTATGTTGCCTACACTTAATGCAGAATTGTTGATATGTTGAAAACAAACAACCAAGATGGTTGTATGTGGATTTCAAAACTCCTTTTTAGCTCACCTGGCTAATGCCAGGGTGAGCTTTTGCCATCACTTTGCGTCCGTCGTCCGTCCGTCGTCCATCCGTCCGTCCGGCGTAAACTTTTCATTCAAAGATCTTCTCCTCTGAAACTACTGGGCCAATTGGAACCAAACTTGGCCACAATAGTCCTTGATGGTCCCCTACAAAAAAGGTGTTTTTCATGTCTGTGTGATATCCAAGATGGCCGCCAGCGGGAAACATAGTTTTAACATTGGACCCTATGGGAAAACACATTCAAAGATCTTCTCCTCTGAAACTACTGATCCAATTGGAACCAAACTTGGCCACAATAGTTCTTTGGTGGTCCCTTACAAAAAAGATGTTTTTCAGGTCCGTGCTATATCCAAGATTGACGCCAGTTGAAAATTTTAATAAAATGTGGTGTATATTTAGATTTTTATCCTGAATTTTATGGAAATGAACAATTTTTGTTTTGTATGTATTTATATTCATAATGTATTTATTTTTCAATTTAATATACAGTTTGTTTTTCTGGTAGATAATATAACAACATATTAGAATATTTGAAAGAAAATGGAAAATCATCAGACCTACTTTCATCATATTTTTCTGTTTTTTTTTGTATTTTTTTATTTTTCTTTATTCTTTTATTTATTTATATATTTTTTCTTTTCTTTTACTTCACTTATTTTAGAAAAAGAAAATCATTCTCAGATTTTTTTTTGCAATTCTGTATGTTACTTTTGTTATATTAATTGAAAAAATGCTATCTATTTTGAAATCTGCTCTATTGCACATGATAAACTGGTATTTTTTTTTTTATTCATATGTAATACCTTCTATTTTGATTGAAAGTTATGTAGTAATATTAACTAACACATACTAACATTTATATTTTGAAAGTTTATATATATGATACTAATGTTAACGAGGCCGGGAAAAGGTACCGGTACTTGATGTTTTAACTAACAAATGTACAGATTGCAATAAAGATTATAAATTAAAAAAAAAAAGATTGACGCCAGCGGGAAACATAGTTTTAACATTGGACCCTATGGGAAAACACATTCAAAGATCTTCTTCTCTGAAACTATCAAGTCAATTGACACCAAACATGGCCACAATAGTCCTTTGGTAGTCCCTTACAAAAAAGGTGTTTTTCAGGTCCGCGCGATATCCAAGATGGCTGCCAACAGGAAACATAGTTTTAACATTGGACCCTATGGGAAAAACATTCAAAGATCTTCTTCTCTAAAACTACTGTGCCAATTGGCATCAAACTTGGCCACAATAGTCCTTTGGTGGTCTTTTATAAAAAAGGTGTTTTTCCGGTCCATGCGATATCCAAGATGGGTGCCAGCAGGAAACATAGTTTTAACATTGGACCCTATGGGAAAACACATTCAAAGATCTTCTATTTAGCCAGTTGGCACCAAACTTGGTGGCCACAATGGTCCTTTGGTAGTCCCTTACAAAAAAGGTGTTTTTCAGGTTCGCATGATATCCAAGATGGCCGCCAGCGGGAAACATAGTTTTAACATTGGACCCTATGGGAAAACACATTCAAAGATCTTCTTCTATGAAACTACTGAGCCAATGGAACCAAACTTGGTCAAAATAGTCTTTATGTGCACCCCTGAAAAGAAATTTTTTTTTTTTCAGATTCCCACTTTATCCAAGATGGCTGCCAGCAGGGAACATAGTTTAAAATTGGACCCCACGGAGAACACTAACAGCGGTCTTCTCCCCTTAAATTAATTGGGCATATTGGAACTTAGTTTAATTATATACATGTATATTGGCTCTTTAACATAAAATGTCTATGTTAATCAAGGACCAGGTGAGTGATACAGGCTCTTGAGAGCCTCTTGTTTAACAGATTAAATCTTATTATTTTTGTTTTGTATTGACTGTGATATTATATATTGTGTTCTTTTATATATTTATTTGTTTATATTGTAATTATATACTGGTGAATTAGTTTGTTTATATTATAGTTATTTACATGGGTATTTATTTGTTTATTTTGTAGTTTATCTTACCAGGAACAGAATTAGTATACCAACCAGAACTGTACATTACGGTTATAGCACACACACCATTATTGAAATGTACAACAAATCAGGTATATTATATGATCAAATTATACCCCCAGCATGCAAAGTTTTGTGGGGCAGATATATAGGAATAACTTTGTCGGTCTGTCCGTCCGTCTTGTGGTCCATATACCTTGTCAGCACAAGTTCTCCTAAACAGCTGAATGAATTTGATGAAGTGTTACACAGCTGAGTATACCACCTGAAGATGTACATGAAGTAATATGGTTACTGCACAAAAATTTGAAGGGGAGATAATTCAACTTTGAATATTTTTTTTTTTTAAGAAAAAAGCCTTTGGAGAGGAATCTTACCAGCACATGTACTCTTAAACAACTACTTTGATTTTCATGAAATATTGCACTGAAAATTACCATGTAGTACCAGTAATATGGTTGCTGCCAGAAATTCTGATGGGGGATTTTCTGGAAAAAGGGGAGGAACCTTGTCAGTGCATGTTCTCTAAAACGGCTGCTTAGATTTTGATGAAATGTTAAATAAGTATAGAATTTCAGTACCACCTCAAAATGTGCATTAAGTTATATAGTTGCTACTTGAAAGTTTGAAGGGGGGATATTTCAACTTTGAATATTTTCTTGAAAAAAGTTTGAAGTACCTTGTCAGTGCATGTCCTCCTAAATAGATGTTTACATTTTGATGAAATCTTGCAAAGTTATAGTATGCCACTTGAAGTTGTGCATGAAGTAATATGTTTCATGAAATAATTTGTTTGCTGCTCAAAATTTGAAGGGGAAACAATTTTACTTTGAATATTTCTGGAAAAAAGGGTAGAGGTACTTTGTCAGCACTTGTCCTTCTAAACAGGTTCTTGGATTTTGATGAAATGTTTCACAATTGAAGTATTTCACCTGAAGATCTACATGAAGTAATGTAGTTACTGTTTGAAATTTTGAAGTGGAGATAATTCAACTTTGTATATTTGCTGGAAAAAATGGGGAGGTACATCATTGTATCCATACTGGTATTGTAATCAATGAAAGGATATAGAGTAAATACACATGAGAATAAGTCTCTACAAATACTTGGTAAAACAAAGCAATGGGACAACGCTTTTTTTTAGTTCTTCACCTTGAAGTCCACATGTTAACTGTGTCCACACCTGTATTATGTCCACACACGCTTAAATTTGCTCTTACCATATAGATTCAGGGTTCATTGCACGGGGAGGATAACTGACTGCCAGTCCGCGCATCTATAATTTTACAATTTCAAATGCATGGATGACCCATAAGGCTTTTTTCTTGAATACTGAGATTCCAGCTTTCATCTTATATGATAGTCATTGAATATTAGGTAAAAAATAGTAAAAGTTGATGTAATTTCATGTTTTTTTGTATTAATGTACAATAAATAATTTGGAAATTTGCATTTGTGAAAATCTGAAACAATGCATATTGCCATATTACCATTAAGTCCTCAACTATGAGATAAAAACAACACCATACTGATGCAAATTCAAAATTGTGAATGGAAATCAAAAGTGCAATTTGTTTGTTTGTAAGAAAAGTGGTGAACTTGTTGAAATTCTGAAATCTTTTGCTGTCATTAATCGACAAAGAAATAATTACTTATAAAGCTGTTTTTCGAATTTTTCCTTGCAGTCTATTTAGAAATTTTTTGAGCATGTTTGAAATGTGATGTTATCAAGTATTATACTGATTTATAATTGATATTTAGTCACACAAGAATTGACAATAAGCATGAAGTAATTAGAAAGTATTGGTAAGATTTGCATAGGCCATATAATGTCAAACTTTCTTGGTTAAGAGGACTTTATGTCTTACTTATGTATGTGCTGGCCAGTAAAGTTGAGCATTTTTAGAATTTTTCCCATTTATATTTTTTTTATAAAATATTGTACGGTATGTCTGCAGAGTTAATTGTCCGGATGTTTTTAGAACAAGGAATACATAAATGTTTTGAAATACTTGTCTAAGGCCCTTGATGAGGTGAGACAATTATGAAAAAGAAAGAAAATGGGGTAAATGTCAAGATGACAACATCCTATATCCAGGTTAAAACTACCCAAAACAAAGCATCTAGGGGTCACTTTAAGGTCTTCAACACAGTGAGGAACTTCACACCATATAGCAAGCCCTAAATGGCCCCTAAAAGGTAAAAAAAAGTGAATAAATCAATGGAAACAAAATTGTATTTCTATTACTGTTTTTGTAGGTTTTAGCCCAAGGGATATGTGTTCATCAAGGAAATGTAGAGAATTTTCTGTCTATGATGAAACAGAGATTTGATCGCTTTGAAGAGAACTTAGCTTCAGAATTTGCCAAATTACAGCTACAGACAATGAATGTAAGTATGTAAACAGTCTATGAAATTTCAAGCTATCATTGAAAGGTTGTACCAATTTATTTTACTGACTTACATCTTTGTTACATACTACTCAAATAAGAGTTGTTTTTTTTTGCCATTGCAAATTATGAGAATTCTTTCAAAATTGTTTGCAGGAGTGAAATATTAGTAATATCTTCTCTTTTACTGTACAAAAACTTATTTAAATCATATTTGATGGTTCGCAATTGTCATGACATCAGAATAATTATGAATTAAGGAGGTTTGCTCCTCAAGTTTTGGGATTTCGGTCAGATTTTCGGAATCCTCGGGGTTTATCCATTTAAAAGCATTATAATTTTTTGCACATTGACCCCCTTATTTCTTCCCATAATTTCATTTTATACATCATTTTGAGCATTCTGTCAAAATTTCATTAAATTCTATTTATTCCGACACATTCATTCATTGTTAAACTTTGCTAATGTTAATCCTATGAAAAATCAGAGGAGTTCAGTTTCCCGCCAAATTTTCAATCACTTATATCTCAAAACCGAGATCATCAACCTATCGATTTTTCACTTAAATTACTTTTTATTTGATTTTCTAACAAAAAATCATGTTTATTTGAAATTCTATTTATTTTCAAATAGAGTAGCGAACCCCCTTAAGGGGAAATTATGTCCTCACAAAAGTAACCACTAATAGGGTAGATGTATATTTGATGTCAACAGAAATTTTTTTCCTATGTTGTCTACAGTTACCTATCACATCATTCAGAGTTGCAGTGATTCCACTTTTTGAAAATCTGATATGAACTGCAATTTTTGGATCATGATAAAATACATATCATGATTCCTCTTCAATAGATTATACATGTAAGATTCATAAATTCTTCCTCACCATTTTTATTCAATATGCAAATATAATGTTAAAGTATTCTGTATTCCATTGGTATGAAGTGATATCAATTACTTATTTTGACAGCAAACAAGTTATTCATGTTCATATATATAGCACTGTGGAAGTACTTCTATTTGTGGATATCAATTTTTCTGGTTTTCATTGATATCACTAATTCGTGGTTAAATTCTTGGTTTCAAATTCTATTCATTGAAAATGTAGGAAAAATGCATTTCCATGAACTTAATTTTGTCAATCGGAGTAAATTGTGTCACGTTACTTTGTGACGTCAAAATTTTCTGGGAAAATTCACCAATTGGAAACTGGTCTATTGGAACCCCAGGAACAAAAGTACTTTAACAGTATTTGGATTTTCATTGAACTGAAACATTCTTCTTGCTGGAGATCACTAAATACCAAAGTTACTGTGAATTTAGTTCCTGCAGATTGTCATTTCGACAACTTATGTCACTTCAGTTCCGATATAAATAAAAATCAACCAAAAGGTGTATAAAAGCTGACAAAGATAGGCCTCAGTGCCTACTTTATGTTTCAAGCATAATGGAATTCATATTTTTACATTTGACTGATTTAGACTGAAGTAGATGAAGTTTTTTACCTGTATTTTACCTGTATGTGTATTTTAGACTGAAGTAGATGTAATAGAAGATGGGGAACAATTTACCAGACAACAGAATATAGACATCCCAATGAATCCAGAGGCTGGGATTATTAATTTACTTAGACAGGGTTTCTTTGCTCTACAACTTTTACCAGAAAATACTAGTGCAGGTTGGTAGGAATGTTGTAAATGTTACATCTGTTTTTATTATGACTTTAATTTTACTACAACTTCGCAACCTTCTCTCGCTCCCTATAAGTTGCTGATATGGCCAACTTCCTATTTAAACTTTTCTGCAATTTTGGTATTTTGTTGATTTTATTACCGCTGAGTCGATGTGTCTCCTGTTATACTATTAGTTCCTGAGGATATCACTATCACAGCCATTTGATAATCATTTGTCTTTGTTGATCGACTATATCTCCATCATACTTCAATTCTATTCTGTCTTAGTGTTATACAGATCCACAAATATTCAGTACATTTATTCTAAAAATCTTTTTTGAAACATGCCTCCATGTTTTTCGGAATATTTTTCAATGGATTTTCATTGATCTTATTATAGTGTAGCCAGTGTCCTTGTTGTTTGAAATAGAAGAATGAACTGTTGCTCTTTAAATTTGAATATAGAGTTTAAAGCTTAAATTCAATATGACTCATAATTACAAAAGTTTTTTTTTTTTGCAGGTTGCTAAAATTGTGTGTTATCCTTTTTAAGATGATATCGATTTCCTAATTCTTCATTTCAGGGATATGTGTAGTTACAGATGGAAGTTTAGGTGTAACAGACTCAAATAGGTTTGACTCATTGATGACACAGCTTCGAAACAGTACTATTGCATGTTCGTTCTTGAAGATGGGTGACACTTACTGTGCCCGTGCCCAGTTTGGACATATTCCTCATGTAGAATTACTTCAGTATATTTCAACTGCTACATTTGGGGCATACTTTTCATCTTGTCCTGATTTGGTAAGTTTTCGTGTATATTTAAGAATTACATATTAAAATAAACAAATAAGTTAAAATTCTTGTTGAACTGTGATAAAAGGTAAAACAATAAATATATACACATATCAAAACGTAAAAATGGTTAAAAAACAAGAAGACAGAGGTATATATATTGTTTTACCTTTTATCGCAGTTTGACAAGAATTTTAACTTATTTGTTTATTTATGCTTACACGAACTGCCTCACGGCACTCTTCATCTTATTTTGATTACATATTAAAATAGATAGCACTTATAGAAGGGATCACACTTTACAACTTCATCAAAGGGCTTACTTGAACTTGACCTTCAGTGATTGTAATAATATTTTTTAAAATTTTTTATCACCACTTGTAATACTTTGACTGGCAGTTCTTGATCAGATCTGTGACTCTTGACAGCTCTCATATGACTAACCTAAATTCAATGCTTGACATGACTTTGCATTGCGTATTTCTTAGCAAGTCCTTTTTCAAAATTGTTGTGACAGGATAGTCTACCTACATTGTGGCAGGTAGATTTAAATACAGTAGAGTTCGTTTATAACAAATTCCCGGGGACTCACGATTTTATTTTGTTATAAGGATTGTTCATTATAAGAGAAACCATGTAGAAATACCAACTTCAGAAAATTGTCTTCTAAATATTTTGTGTAAATGTCAGTGTGAAATATGATATCTGTATAAAGTTTTAAAAGTAAAGTTTGGAAGTGTCAGGTGCACTTTACAATTGAAATATGAGATGATTTGCGCCAAACAGAAGACATGTAAACTATTTGTTAACCAATCTTTTTTGTTATATCAGGTTAATTTTGAGCAATCAAAGTACCGTTCGGGTTTAAATTATCTTCGTTATAAGCCTGATTTCATCATAAAAAATTTGTAATAAGCCTTCAAAAATACGTTGTTTTAGTAGTGTTGGGACCGGGGATTTTTATTTACTTCGTTATAAGCCTAATTTCGTAATAAGCCTGTTTGTTATAAACGAACTCTACTGTAGCCAGTAAATCGACTGAGCTAAATGATCAATTCTTTATCTCACTTGTAAAGCCAAAATGTGCGACTAAGGTCCCAGTGCTCAGCCTTGAAGTGACCTGAGTATTTTGTAGGGAGATTCATGCTGTTTGGTTACCCTTTAATACATAGTCCTTCAATAATTGGTTGGTTGCCAGTTTGGACACCCATTACACAACTTAACGTTAGTTTTAGGCTTGCTGATATGTGTAGTTGTTTAAAAAAATTATATGTTACACATTAAGGCTGAACATTTTAATTGTAGATAAGATTCCTTGTATTTTGTTTTGGTTATAATGTGTCATAGCTTGTATTGAATATGCATACTCATGTGAGATTCTTCTGGGTTAACACACGTATCTTTATGATAAGTGTTGGTGTGACAGATGGCAAAAATAAAATAATATGGGCAGCATTCATCAATATCAAACTGATTTTTCATAGACAGGAGATGATAGCCAGAAACCTAATGTGTATCACAAAGCTTTGTTACAATGGAGTTTCCAGAGAGGGCTGGAGGGGTTTAGAT
>MJUU01070032.1:0-11572 GCA_002080025.1 Modiolus philippinarum
TATATTTTCAGATAGATTGCCATATTTTAAATGACGAGGACGTCATTTGACAAGAGGGGGGAGAATGTGATAGGGTGAATTTATATAATAATTCACTTTTCATTTCAGATATAGTTTAGTTTAATTATATAGAATTTTATTATAATATTTGAATGTTGAGTGAGCGTGATATGTTAGTTTTAAATCCTACACTGGGCTTTGCTGTTTATTTCATTAATTTATGTCGTCCGTAATCCCTGATCTCTGATTGGTCAATCTCGTTTTGGGGGGACAGACGATTTCGAGCTGATGAATTGACGGCCATGTTATTCTTGCCGTGTTAGCCAATTTTACATCTTTCTACTAGGCTATTCTTGTGTTATATCATTGGAAACATTTGTAGAACTTCAGCTCACTTGTTGTAAGTATATTTTATGCCATTTGTATGAAAGGATGAGTGAAAGAGTAATAGATACCGATATTGATTAATTCGGTCACGGCCTGTTATGCTTCAGTTAATACACAAAGTAATTACATGATTTTCCACTGACATTGTTTACAAATAGTTTTATATGAATGGGAAGCATTGAATATTAATGTTATTACGGTGTAATGAGTATTTTATTGCATTTTTGTAATAATTAATAGAATATTTGACAATGTGTAGAAACCGGAAATGACAATTTGTAAACAAGTAAACAAGTCGATTTTAGCTCAAAATCGTACAATGAGCAGGTTGTGTTTGACTTGAAGTTACGATAGGTGTGAAATGTATGAAAGTATTAATAATAAGTAAATGTGCATTATTTTTATAAACTGCTGTTCAACTATGTGAAAATTTTATACTTCTGTATTATTTTGATAAGTCCTGAAATGGTTGTTTATTATTAAATTCTTGTTTTCAGGACATACTGTATTTACTGTATTTTGAGGAACTAAATGTGTAGTTTATGATGTAGTGCCATTGATACCTAGCAGTGTGTAAACCTCGCTCCATAAGCGGGTAGGTTATTTTTTGATATTAAACAACTTAATTGTGACTGTAATAACACACTTGTGATTTTTACTACATCTATTGTAATTTAGATTGTTGATTAAAATATATATTATTATTTAATTATTCAAAGATATGGATAAAGGTACATGAAATATACACAATATTTCAGTATGATTTTACAGGTTAATCTTTATAAAATTGAGATATGGAGTTATACTCGCATATTGTAAACAGACATTGTGGCTTATTTATACCGAACTGGCATATTAGTGTATAAGTGAGACATGGTATCATATTCATTATATTTATTTAATACAGAGATATGTTATATTAAATCATACTGATTTAATAATTAACCTATGTGATGTTTATATTTTTACTTGTAGGGTTTTTAGCTCATACTGTTATGTTATTCAGTGATGAATAAAAGTTGAACCCTAGCCGGGAGTTGTTATTATATGCTCGAAAGGACCTCCCGTTATATATACACCCCGTAGGATGGAGCTAGAGGGATGTCGCCATCAAGAAAAGGGAAATTAGTGATAGTGAAATCAAAAAATCATCCAATTTTCATACATTTTAGCTTTTATTTTACCGGAGTCAATAATGATAGTTAGATCCAGAAAAGGGCAGTATTTGGAATCATTGTTAGCTTTATTTAATTTTAGTTGTTGTAGGTAAATAATGTCCACATAATTTAAGAAATGAGGATTATCAAAAGTAAGGATATCGTCAATAGTTCTTTTAAAACTGGCGACAATATGTGCCAAAAATATACTACACATATAATGTGTAGGAGGCAATATGTGCAGGGCGACAATATGTGCCGATACGTATGCACATATTGTCGCCGGTGACAATATGTGCAGAGGCGACAATATGTGCCGTAACAGTACGGTGACCCTTAGATGCTTCGTTTTGGTCGTTTTCATCTGGATATGGGATGCTGTGTCCTTAAAATTACCCCATTTCCTTTCTTTTTCACAGATTTTAGACTTAACAAAAAGGAATCGATTCCTAAAATCCCGAGTTCCTATCGTTATCTTTGTTTGTCTTTTGTCATTTTATTGTTTTTCTTGTGCAGTTCCCTGGTTGATTGTGACATGTGATTGTAATGTTCGGCCATTGTAAGTGTTTCCTGTTATCTTCCCTTCATTAATACAATCAGTTGAAAGTAATTTTAAGATCACCAGGGTTTTCGCTAAATGCTCTCATCAGTTTTGGCGAATTGCGCCATTCTAGTAGGTCGGAATTTGCTAATGACTCAGCTGTTATGAAGGTTACAACTGCCCAGGGTCTGGAAGCTTTTCTTTGGTATTTACCACTGATATATGGCCAAAATAAAAACCATTATTTTTGATAAAAAACGGTTGTTTCTTAAATTAATATATTTTAAGTACTATGAGGAAAGAAATGAAATGCAACCTCAATTTTATTTTCACAATGACACAATCTATTTTCTCTAGGAATAAGTAAACAATAAATTGAATCTTAACTTTAGTTCATTCTAAGTCGGAAGATTTGGAGCGCAACATACTATCAAACAATACAGGAGTGTTCAGAGGAATTAATGCGTACAGGATTCAGAATTTAAGTTGGTCCGGAAAAAAAAACAGAAAGATGATACTAAATCCAAAACTCGGTTGAATGCATCCATTCATCCAAGACAGCAAATTACTGTTAAGATATACAGCTTAATGGGTTGCACGCTAAAAATCACCAAAAGATGACTTAAACAAATGGAAGCTCTTTAATCACCTTAAATTGTTGACATACATTAAAGCCTTCACCTATTAAAGACGAATTTCTCATCTAACATAATCTCTAAACCAAATATTGGTTTAGACAACGAGACGAAATATTGATTAAACAAAATTAAAGGTAAAGAGGGTAAAGTGATAAATCGGTAATATTATTCCAAAATATCTTATTAAAAAAATGGTGCCTCTTTGCAAAGGTTGAAGACTTTTGATAGCTCTGCAGAAATATTGATCTGATGTAGACATTGCAATTTGAAAAAAACAACACTAATATCAGTAAGTCTAATACAAACAATGAAGTGATATGGAGTGAATGCACATGAGACAAAGCCTCTACAAATACATGGTAAAACAAAACCATGGAACAACACTTGTAGTCACTTTGAAGCCTTTAATAAGCTCGAAAGCAAGAGCGTACCATTTTGCATAATTACTAGTAAGCATAAAATAGAATGCATTTACAGAAAAGTTCCATATTGTAAAGAAGAAAACATGGTGCACAGTAGCACTATTAATGTGGGCAATACATGGTACTATTTGATTGTATTTTAGATAGCAAACACAATCTTGGAATAGTTTATGTCGCTGGCACAACAAAGTTTGTGCCGTAAATGGAGAGAAATTGCGCAATCTTACGCACCACCAGCAATGACCATATTCAAAGAGTTGTTGTAGGTCCGTACCTCTTTTAAATATCCAGTTTCTCGTAAAATGCCCCCATGCAGAGAATCCATAGAAATTTTAATATTACTATTTTAATTTATAGATATATCATCATTTTCTATTCCTTTCAATATTGCATTTTAACCAAATTATTTTTAATTCGCTATTACAGGTTAGTTGCTATTATTTTTATATTTATATCAACTGCAAAGACTCACACCAGCCACCATGTTTTTAGTGTTGTCCAAATAATTCAACCTTTTGGTTTGCCGGTACAATTATGTATTATCAATATTGACCGAATTATGACATGCAATTTTAATATTTGTCTGACAAATCAGAACAAGGTCATTATATTGCCGTTATCTTTACAGGGTAGATCACGCCTATCATTTTGTATATCTATTGACATGCATTCGCTTGCAGTTGCACATTTGACGTGAATATTCGGACGTATTTTAAAGGTGTTTGTGGTAAGACATATAATTTAGAGGACATATAATCAGGTATGGACTCACTTGCTATTGTATATTGAACAAGAACAAACCAAGATATGTTTTTTCGGTGAAGTTTTTATCATCAAAAAAATGACAGAAAAAATGGCTGTTCATCTTTTTGTTGCTTTTTTTCTTTTTCCTTTTTTTTTTTAGGTTTTTGTTTTGTTTTGTTTGCTATTTTTTGTTTTTGTTTTTGTTTTTTTTGTTATTGTTTTGTTTTCGTTTTTTTTTTACAGTCTCAATTTCATTATACATGTATTATCTTTTTTACAATATCTTGATACTAAGCAGATATGTATTTAGCTAATGGGCCGAACCTTTGTCCTCCTATAGGTAATAACAGCTATAATCTAGACCAATGGAAAAAACGATTGCAGACATTTTCATGTCATTATAAACAATAACAGAACACCAATGTTACAGTAAATTTAGATTCTGCATATGACCATTTCGACAAATCATGTCACTTCAATGTTGATCTTGCAGGATATTGACTTTGTTTTTTCAAGATTGGCCAAGTTTTTTTGGTTTTGTTTTGTTTTGTTTCGTTTTTTCGTTTTTGTTTTTGTTTTTGTTTGTTTTTTGTTTTTGTTTTTGTTTGTTTTTTATTGTCTTTTTTAACGGATAATACGATTAATATTGGGTGGGGGGGGGGCACTTTTGCTACTCTGGACCGACAATTAATATTTCGATTCTGTTGGTCGGGACAAGTACGGAAAACAAAAAATGTTTTAATGATGAGGCATTAAAATAAAATGTTCTGTGTAAGTGAAATGGATGAAAGATGAAAATTCATCTGATTCTACAGTTTTTTATTTTGGTTCAGCTATAATTGTTTAAGATTCCCTGAAATATGAAATTACTATTTTCAAAAATTTGATGGTCAGTAAGTTGTGTTACAATGGAAGGAACCTGTTTCGCCATGAGGATGATCTGGTCTTTTTAAAGATTTTGGTTTAGCTACACATTGGACGCTTTTAATATAATTACATTTTTTTTCCTGGAAAAAAAATCTTACAACATCATGTGTATTGAACTGAATTTGAATTGTAGGAATAAGCTCAATTTTTAAAAATTATAGGAACTGTCTTATATTTTATTGATATGCGCACCTGCAAGCAGAAACGAAACAGAATCCAGTTTTAGTGACTAAAATGATAGCCTCAGATGCAGGGGCTGTTTTGTAAATCTTTTAAGCAATATCTTTAATTAGCTGTTATGCAATATTATCGACCATCAGAAATTTTTTTAGCAAGTAAATAAACTCATCACCTATTTGAGGGCGGTATGCATGTCAGATAACAAGTGATGTCTGAAATTTAGCATATATTTACTAGGGACACTAAATTCCTAATCGTATGACAAACGTTATGATCTTCATTGTGAAAATTTGCCTCTGCAACTCTCTAAAATATTGAGTCTACATTTCGCAGCTTATTCGTTACTGTACTTATACAGCTAAATCTTCTAAAGGGACGACAATTATATTTCCTTGATGGGGCATGGGCAAAAAATTTTATTTATTTTCATGAAGAAATTAATTTATTCTCACCAAATGTCATATAGAGTCAAAGTTAAATAATAATTATTTATTTTCGTAAAAACTAGGATTAGAATATTTATTTTCACTGTCACCAAGACTAAATTATTTATTATTTTTCGCAAACTTGCCCAAGTCCCCCACCTCCCCCAAAAATCAAATGGTCGTCCTCTAAGTCAAGGTTCTGTTCAACCACTGCTAGAATTGTCACTGAAAAAGTTTTTCCGTCGTCATTACGATTTGATGGATCGCTACAATATGTCTATCTCACAAATGAAAATGACATTTTTCAATGGATCCCGAGTCGGTACTAGTTTGACACGTACCTAATTTGACAATACACCGCGCATGCACTTTACAGTGTGACCATGATACTATTAACTCTGTACTGCTTGATGGATAGAGAAGTAACAATGAAATGAATTTTAATACGTTCTGTCTAAGGTTGACCTTTCAGCTGTTGAACAGATTTTTTTCAACATCGAACAGATCTATAACCACCGTTGTGTTTAAGCTGGCTGCAAGAAGATGTAAGATCATGCTTACCACATGCAGTTCTGAGCCGCTAATGATAGTCCTGGTTTTTATGAGTTGTAACTGTTAATGATATAACTAACTGGCCGTTGTGAATATTGTGAATATTATACAATTATGGCACTTCCATGAGGTCAATATGGGGCTTAACGGATCAATAAAGTAATATTGAACGAGGGTTTACCCCGAGTTCAATATTATCTTTAGCGCTCCGTTAAACCCCATATTGATTGAGTATAGAAGTGCCATAATTGTTTTATTATATTTGATTGACATGTCTTAAGTCACTGGTGACAAACAAAAGGGGCGTGGTATATGTATTGTCGGTGTTAAAGCCATGTGGTCTGTAAACGTCAATCAAAGTTAGTGTGCAATATGATGATTTATCATGATCAACTGTGCAATATGATGTTTTATCATATATTAAGTAATGAATACAGACGTTTTGAATATGTGATACAGTGCATGACGTTCAAACCGTATTTACACTATGACGTCATAACCTTTATCGCATACCCTTTATCGCATGGCTTACCCTTTATCACATACCCTTTTTTGAAAACAATTTTTTTTTCAATTTTACTGTTACATTAAAAACATTTTTCAGGGTTATTTTTTTGGGGGGGAGGATTACAAAGATTTGTTTGGGGTGAAATTGTTTTGTGAGGTTCAGTTAAACAAATCTAGCAAACCTTTTTCCTTTACATGTCAGATTTAGTCCAAAACTTCTAGTCCTTTCCGCCCATTTTGAAATTTTCCTCTTCACAAAATACATGCATTTTCTCTTACCGATTTCAATTTTTGACAGTATTTTTCGAATTAGTAGTCATCTGTTTAAATATATGATAAACTGTATAATAAATGGCAAAATCCGTATCACATGCCGTATCATCCCTCGACCAATATCAGCCCTCGGGCCTGAGGCCGTCGTGCTGATATTGGTAACTCGGGATGATACGGCGTGTGATACGGATTTTGCCATGTATTATTCCCTATTTATTGAGTAGGTTCATTTCTATACTTTATACACAGAAACAAAAGTACAAATATAATAACAATAATAATGTCACGAGTGTCGAACAACGCAGAAGGATTAAACGAGTTAATGAGCTTGTTCCGCAACGAGTTTAATCAACTGCGTTGATCGACACGAGTGATATTTTTATTTATATTCATGACGGTCGATTAGTTATGCATTTTATTATACAGGTTTCCTACTCAAAAATCGAGATTTTAGATTGGAATTATTTCTTTATTTCAACGCGCCATTTGGCTACTTGACAACGACATCGAAGAGATATTGTGACGTCATTTCTTCCGGTGACTAGAAATCTTTTATTATCACCGGTGACAATATGATATTTATTTAACTGAGAAAAGTCGATTCACCGCCTTCTATATAATAATTCTCTTTATAAGGGTTACAAATAAAACCAAAGCAACAACTGATATTCAGAAATCTAGAATTCACCGCATTATAAGGATCCCATTCAGACAGTGAACGTAAATGATGAAGACAAAAAAAAAAAAAAAAAANCTCCTAAATATACAGAAATACCCTCAGATGCTCCAGAAGGGTAAGCACGATCTGCTTCATTTAAGATTTTTTAATTGTTGCTTCAGTATTCATTTGGAATTTTGTTAGTGTCTGCTTTTATTTTTCCATTAGATTTCAAAGTTGGTTCAAATTGACCTAAGGTCAAGATCTATATACCAAGCATCAGGGATTTAATGGTAATATTGACGATTGGACGAATTTGACCCTATTGTGAAAATAATAAATAAAAAATATGTATGAATTTAAAACTAATTTTTAGACTGTTAGTCCCCGAGGGTCTTGACCAGCCCAAAAGTCAGTACTTCGGTGCTGAACCGAAAACCGATTATTTTTGGAACCTTCTAAATTTTTGTAAATTTTGTTGAAAACTAAGGAGTATCTCCCTAATGCAAAGCTCTGTCCTTAGCTGATTTTGGCTTCACATTTAGATCATATTGGTCATTTGTTCTCTATCAGTTTTGAAACATCTTTGAGTTTATGGTCTTCCAAATGTTTAGATTTTATCTGCACTGAAGAGACATAAGTTGTCGAAATGCTCATATGCAGAAATTAAATTCACAGAGACTTCGGTATTTAGTTATTAATTACCACTGGGTCGATGCCACTGCTGATGAACTGTTAGTCCCCGAGGGTCTTCACCAGCCCAGTAGTCAGTACTTCGGTGCTGACTGGAAAACCGATTATTTTTGGAACCTTACAATATCTAAATTTTTGTAAATTTAGTTGAAAACTAAGGAGTATCTCCCTAATGCAAAGCTCTGTCCTTAGCTGATTTTGGCTTCATATTTAGATCATATTGGTTATTTGTATTCTATCAGTTTTGAAACATCTTTGAGTCTATGGTCTTCCAAATGTTTAGATTTTATCTGCACTGAAGAGACATAAGTTGTCGAAATGCGCATATGTAGAAATTAAATTCACAGTGACTTCGGTATTTAGTTATTTGTTACCACTGGGTCGATGCCACTGCTTGTGGACTGTTATTCACCGAGGGTCTTCACCAGCCCATTAGTCAGTACTTCGGTGCTGACCCGAAAACCGATTATTTTGGAACCTTACACTATCTAAATTTTTGTAAATTTAGTTGAAAACTAAGGGGTATCTCCCTAATGCAAAGCTCTGTCCTTAGCTGATTTTGGCTTCACATTTAGATTATATTAGTTATTTGTTCTCCATCAGTTTTGAAACATCTTTGAGTTTATGGTCTTCCAAATGTTTAGATTTTATATGCACTGAAGAGACATAAGTTGTCGAAATGCGCATATGCAGAAATTAAATTCACTGTGACTTTGGTATTTAGTTATTTGTACTAATTTATCTGCATTACGAAATATAAATATATTTCCATTTCAAATATAAGCATTACAGTACCTGGTTTGTAATCTAAAACATTGTCATCTTTGACTTTATACCTCTAAATTGTTGTTTCTACACATTGATGATATGTAACTCCTCTTTGGGCCAGTTTTGATTGTAATAAGTAATGACTTAATAACTAGTACTGGTAGGAATGACTAAACAACTCTTTGGAACGACATAGAAACTCGTGGGAACGACTTTATAACTCATAAGAACGATTTTAAAGCTCGTGTGAACGGAAATACTTTACAGCTCGTGTGAACGACTTAAGAAGTCTCGTAAACGACTTAAAAAATCGTGAAAACGACTAAACTTTATAACTATTATCTATATACCTTATGTATCTTACCTATTCTTCTATCTATTTCCTACCCACCAAATGTTCATCGTGTACTATGTTACAACTCTAGATTTTCCTACAAGGAGGAACGACTAGGTTACCGAAGCTATATGTCTATATTAGCATAGGTGGCCTAGTGATCTAGGGAGCTTGCCATAGTGCAGGTGGTGTTGCCATAGATGACAACAAAGCAGGGGTTCAAATCCAGCCGTAGACCTTGCTGGATTTTCCGATATCAACAGGTTTAAAAAGATGATTTTCATCACTGTTGGCATTCGGAATCATATATTCTACCTTTGCTGCTCACCTTACCAACACATTATCATTCTTAAACTTTATAACTCGTGGGAACGACTTTTAGAAGCCGTGGGAACGACTAAACATGTCGTTGGAACGATTTCGTAAGTCTTGGGAACGACATCACAACTTGTAAGAACGAATTTAAATCCCACCAAAACGACTTGACAACTCATTTGAACGACTTGAAAACTCGTTATAACGACTAGAATATTTTTTTCTCACCAATAAGATAATCAAAATAAGGTTGATAGATCCCTCTAATCAGTGTTACATAATACAATAAACCTCGTTCAGGCATTGTACATGTATATTTGTTTTGTAGTAACAAATTAGTTATATCAGCAATGACAGAGATAAAATTTAAAGTTCTTTTGCCGCCCTTATGATAAATAGACATGTTTACGTGACAGATGTGCAGCTGCATGTCATTTGAAAGTCAAAAAAGGACCCACTTTAATATAAATAAAGATAATATAACTTTGACTATTTATATGCCGAATCAGCATTCTTACTCGTGCTATGTCCATTAACTTGATGAATTATTGCTGACTCGTGAAAGTTCCTTTAAAATTGGTGAATTATTGATTTTGTGAATTTAGGAATATCAATTATCGAATGGATGGTAAAATTTTACAATCGAACCAACTAACCAACAAAGCAAATTTTAATGACCAAATATCAAGACCATATCATATCAATATGAAAAATAAAACAAGTTACGGGTTTAAGTTTCGGGTCATTTTTTCGAAATTTGTCCATTTATTCTCTTTTTTTTTTATTCACGGACATGGAAACGTTTAATACTGCTTTTCTAGCCACACAGGGTCCTCACATCCTTCCCCTTTTCATATTCGTTTTCCGTGAGGATTTTGCTCCATATCATCTCTGTACATGAAATTTGGGTAGATTGCTAATTCGACAACTTGCGTCTCCCCTTAAACCCCACTGAGACCCACATTTAAGGATGTTCCCTGGTCGATTTGAAAATAAATAGGATTCAAATAAATGTTATATGTTATCAGAAAACTGTAATAGTAGTAATTTAAACGAATAAAACTGATAGGTTGCTGATGTCGTTTTCGAGATATAAGTGATCGAAAATTTACCTGGAAACTGAACTCCTCTGAGTTTTTCAAATGTTTAACATAAGCAATGTTTATCCATGAACGTATGTGACAAAATAAATAGGATTTAATGAAATTTTGTTGAGAATGTTGCTTAAGATGTAATAGACAAAATCATCAAACAAAATTTTGGCATTCGTGCGCAATAATTCACGATAAAAACAGAGAAGTTCGAAAATTTGACAGAAATACCAAAACGTGACTAGAGAAGATAAATTATTTTTCTTCTAGTTACTTTTTGGATTATTACTTTCCATAGTATGTGATTGTAATGCTGCTGATTGGAGGTTACTCTTTGAAAAACGTGTACATCATAACAAAATTTACCCTTTGCTGTGCAACTTGAGTATTCCACTTCAATGTTGCCACTGCAGGTGGATATTTACCAGCACAATAGTCAGACTTGTCTGACACTAAAATTTTAGTGTCAGACAAGTCACAGAAATTTAAAGAAACGTTTTATCAAAATTCAAATCCCTTCGAATTGCTCAAGGCTTCAGTCCGTGTATTTGCACTCGCTGTATGTTCATGGTACTGCATGGATTTGCCTTCCGATCCCGATGTTTTTGGTAATGAATACTTTTTAAGACTGTTTTATAGGGTATTGCTTTCCACATTTATCAATTCTAATGCTGCTGATGAAAGTTACTCCTTGAAATACGTGTACAACATAACAAAATATACAATTTATTATGCAACTTTGGTATATTGTTATAGTTAGGGAATGATCATTTGATTTCCTAGGGGAGGACCCTGACCTGATTTGGTAAATAAACTATCTTAGCTTGGTGCGAGTGAAAATTTATAATCCTAAATGTCATGAAAATATATAATTTAATGTTGCTTTGAAGAAAAATCGTTTTGTGGAAAAAACGAATAAATGATTTGATGTGACATTTGGTGAAAATAAATAATTTTGTA
>MJUU01070034.1:11866-31075 GCA_002080025.1 Modiolus philippinarum
AACCCCTCTTGGACTGAAGATTTTGTTGGGTTTAGATAGTTATGAAAAAGAAGGAAATGTGGTTAATGTAGAGTTGTTCCGTTTACACAGGTTCAAAATATGTAGAAATTGATACAAAGGTCTTCACATCATTTTTAGTCAGGGTTCTGTTTAAGACAGGTTTTACTCAGGGGTTAATCCCACCTTTTGTACCCAGGGTCCTGTGCCTTTAAAATTGGGAAAATTCACACGATTTGTTCAAAATTGGGAAAAAAGTAGTCAGTACAACAGTTGATTTGTATAATGTGTGCATTTCATTTTACTCTCTTTTTTACTGCAAAGCTGGTTCAAAGTGGTCATGTATGAATAAAGAAATCACATTAGCAAGCTTAGTTAATGTGCAAAACTTTCAAGTCTAGAAGTTTTTATAATTTTTAGAAATGTCAACTAGCTCTGACTGTCCCTTCACACAGAATTTTACTGACGGTGCCAGTTCATTAAAAAAAATCCAAACTTTGATCAGAGGAATCTTTTTTTTTTATTATTTTCAATTGGAAGTTGAAATATAAAGCCCCACACATTGAAGACTGAAGTTTAACGTATGTAGATCTAGTGAGTGAAACAAACAGTTCGTTTCACTCACTTTGTCAGTAAAAGTTACTAAAACGGCTTATACTGCTTAAATTTCTGTGATTTGAATCCATTGGGTGCCGATTTTGGCAACTTCTACTTCAAATTCTGCAATGACACGACCTCGATGAATAAACAATCTGGTACCCAATATTTTACGAAAGCAAGCGTAAAACAAACCGCAAATGTAGGAGCCAGAGCATGCATTGGGCATTCCTCATGAGCTTTCATTACGGCAGTATCGGGTGACTGGTTTGTTGCCAGTCTATTTCATGCAAACAAAATGTGAAACTAAAACTTTTTAATGATGTTGTTTGACATAAACAAATTTGGGAATTTTATATCTTGAAATTAGGAAAATTAAGATTTTGCCCATTGGGATTGGGGCCGAAATTCGGCCCCTAAATGCACTATAGATTAGGCCCTGTTACTGTATTAAGTTTTACATGAAAATGTTGTGACAAATACACTACCATTTAAAATATTTTACTTGTTGTTATACCACTTCAAACAAAACAACCATTTTATGTTTTAATTAGGAATTGCTAATTAAATAATTTGTAATACATTCTAACTGCCACCTCCCCACTTCATAAATTCTTCAGTTGATAGACTACTACCTTTTTGTATCGATTTATTGGTCATTTTTGTTATATTATTAAATGCTTTATTTATTCATACGGGATTGCTGCCAGTCCAAAGGCCACAAGAATTTCTCCTCAACTTGGTTATTGTATTTTATCAGCTATATACATCTTAGGGTTAATGGTCTTTCAATTTGTTTCGATTTAATCTGCACTGAAGATCTGTAAGTTGTGGAAATGTCCATATTAATGAAGAGAAGATAACAGGAAACACTTACAATGGCCGAACATTACAATCACAGGCCACAATCCACCAAGGAACTACACAAGAAAACAATAAAATGACAAAAGACAAACATACACAACAATAGGAACTCAGGATAGCCGGACTGGGTACAGGCACTAGCAACAGAAATATGCATGGATACTGAACAAGTATATGAAAGTTAAATTTTGTTAAACCTATAAATTCTTTAAATAGAAATTTACAGGTACATGCACTTTTATGTTTTGCATGGTTTTCAGTGTTTTGGCTTTAGCTGCTCTGATGAGATGTAAACCAAGTCTTAGTGATAATCTCTATCTACTTACTGTAAAATACATCAAACAAGGATCGGATATATGCAACAGATTTAAAACTATTCCAACTATGGCTACCAAGTGTGGACCCAAATTGATGTCTCGCCCGTCCCTACTTGGTCGCAAAATTGATGTGAATACTCGAACTGACTAAATCAGAAAACTTAACATGTTGGCTAGACTGTGAAAATAGGGTAACTGGCAAAAGCAATATAGCAGACTGTCATGCATCACCCAAAACCAAAATGCCAAATATCAGTGACCTACCACTGATGGATACTAAATAAAGGGCTACGCCGAGCGCAGCATGATACGACTGCAGCATGTCGATCACTGAAATTTCAACAAAAGTAGTTCAAAGTGAATGTGGACACAGTAAAGAGCCTGACACAATAATTAGATGGACACAAAAAGAAGCTTGACACAGTTATAAGCTGGAAACAAACCATGGAAAAAATCAACCCTTTTGATCACTTATTGATAAAAAAAACTGTAAGAGCTATGCAAAATATGTTACTATCAACTAACACTTTACATCCATAGAAATAAAAAAAATAATCCATCGAAATCTGATGAAAAATAAAGATTTGACATATTTAGAAAAATTTCAATTTTGGCCCCTTTTACCCTTTGTAGCTCGGAAAAGGTAAGAGCTATGCCAAATCCTTTGGCATACTACTGAAAGCTTAGATCAAGAGGAATCAAAAGAAAAAAAAATCCATCAAAATCCGATGAAAAATAAAGATTTGACATATTTAGAAAAATTGCAATTTTTGCCCCTTGTAGCTCAGAAACAGTATATGCCACGCCAAATCCGTCGACATACCTCAGTAAGCTTAGATCAAGAGGAATCCAAAGAAAAAAATCTCATGGAAATCCGATGAAAAATGAAGATTTGACATATTTAGAAAAATTGCAATTTTGGCCCCTTTGACCCCTAGTAGCTCAGAAACGGCAAGAGCTATGCCAAATCCATTGACATACTACTGAAAGCTCAGATCAAGAGGAATCCAAAGAAAAAAATCCCATCGAAATCCGATGAAAAATAGAAATTCTACATAATCTGCAAATTCGCAATTTTGGCCCCTTCGGCCCCTCATAGCTGGGAAAGGAAACAAGTTGCCAAAAATCTAATAGCTGAGTGCCACATTAATTTTTCACAAGGAATCCATTGAAAAAAACTGCATCAAAATCGGACTTAAAATAAAAAAAAAAATTTGAGATTAGCCCCTGTTGGGCCCCATTTATCTCGTGAGCGGTACATGCTACGTGAAATCCGTTGGCATACTCAAGATTGGAAGTTTCCTCTGGAGCACACTGAAACAAACCCCATCAAAATCCAATAAATAACAAAGATTCTACAGTCAAATATGTGAAAACACCAATTTAACCCTTTTTTGGCCCCTAATTCTGAAATGGGTGGGGCCAAAAACTTAAGGAAAATCAAAGCATGGAATGCTGTTAAGGCAGGTTCCTGGGTATTCCAGAAGTTCTTTTGCTGAAATCTTAAAAATCCAAAATTTTCCTTCCCGGTTTAGGTTGTCTTTTCAGTTTTTATATGGGCATAGTTGCCAACTCACATGATTTTCGCGTGTTACACATGCTTTTTCAACGGTTTACACGCGTAGATTTTGTCACAGGGCGTGTACACGCTTTTCAGAACTTCACACGCCATTACACGCTTTTTCGTTGTTTACGTTTTTGGTTATTAGCGATATCGCGTTTTTCGTGATTCTCTGCATTTTTCCACGACCGTTGTTAATGTTTTTGGTTATTAGCGCTACCGATCCCCGTGATTCTCTGGAATTTTCATGACCGTACAGTAATTGCAAACTTCGATTCGGCCAAACAACTGATTTTAAATCGTTTCAATAAATTTCTTGGTTGGGTACAACGACTAAAGACACGAGTGCAAATAGAAAACGATATTTTTGTACCTGATCAGTGATACCAAAACAAAATTTGAGACTCCGAGTTGAAGTCAAAAGAAAGTAGCTATGCAGTTAACACATTTATATTGGATCATTTACAGAAAGTGATATAGTCTGACATACAAACGCTAGGGCTCATTTGAAACCATTTATCTGTCAAAATGGGTCTAAGCCCATTTCCTTCTTGCCAGCTACAAAAAATTTGTTGAATGGTGTAATCATCAAGGACAAGGCTGAGAACTCTGCTAACTTTTGCCTAATTGACTTGTAAATTCAACCAAACTTGTAATTGTTTTGAATATGTACCTAGTCAGGCAGTTCTAAAATCAGCAAAACAGGCAAATGTTGACTACACTGGGCTTTTATATTGGCAAATAAATTTTATATAAATTTTGTTCAATAATCCGAAAGTATGTCGCGCGTTTTCACACGCTTTTTGGTATATATTTTTCATTGTCAGAGGTTGGCAACTATGTACATGTATATGGGATGTTGGCAATTTATTTAAAACTCTATTTATTTACATTTCATTGTCTTGCTCCTCTTTGTTGGTATACGTACATGTAAGTATTCCAAAGTACAAGCCCGAGTACAAGTGTAACACTCAGTGGCTTAATTAATGTTGATATTTCCAATTTTGTCACTTCCACTGTCAAGTCATCTAGTTCTCAAGTTTCATTATTTTTGCATATGGTTTAATAACTCAATAACGAAGTCACTGTAAATTTACTATCAACATATGGGCATTTCGACAACTTATGTCTCATCAGTGCAAGCTACTGAGAATGGTAGGTTGTGCTCAGCTACAAATAACAAAACACCGAAGTTACTGTGAATAATGTAAACAGAATTTCAGCATTTTGAGTCCGAAGTCGAGCACTACGTTTGTGTCCCTCTGTTTCTCTACGGCGAACAACGTCATTTCAGCCTCCGTGCACTAAGGCAAAGGTTATGCCACACAACAGAAACACTGCGTGTATATATTTATCACTCTTGCTCAAAAAGTCCATCTCTTTTATCCATTTATTTTGGAATTTTGAACTGTATCTACCCTTTTCGCGGAGGCGATGCCATTTTGTCGTTAATACACAGCTGATTCGTGTTCTCACGTAATCTCGTTAGGCGGGTGTGAATGGAACAGCCTTCTGTTTATTCACCTCGCAGGGTGTGATTGGAACAGCCAATATTTACTTCCGGTGTAACGGAAAAATATTTTTGAGAGAAAATTTTGATATCTAGAGCTTTCAGACATGTCAGAGGTATATCGGTATACGTGAGACCGGCTGCCGAAACCGGTAGCCTCATGGTGAGACCGGGAGGGTTAACAACTCTGGTTACAACAGCGAAACTAGAAGTTACTATGTATCCATTCATAAAAACTGCGCGCCACAGGAAATTTTTATGAATGAACCGAATCGTGAATTTCGAATGTCAGTTTAAGTGCTCTTAGATTAAAAAAGCAAAGTATCACTTAAATGATATTAAATAAATACAATAAACACATAAAATGATGTAGTTGATCATGAAACGGACACTGTATTGCCACATGAATGGATTATTTTCTGTGCCTTCGTATGAATAACTGGTAAGCCATACGCGTTTTTAACGATAGTCTGGATCATTCCGATTCTTTTCATACAAAGTAGTCTCCTTAATGTAAGAGTCTGGTTGAAACAGACTTTTTTCAAGATGGCTTTACCCGACAGCTAGAAGGCAGAAAACCTGTCTTAAAAACGTTTCTCAAGAATGTTCCAAGAAACATCATACTAAGATTTGAAAACAATCCGTCCACTAGAACCAAAGTTATGCTGTCCACAGACACGAAAATACCTAATTTAACCCCTTTTTGGCCCCTTTTTTGTCTCTTTTTCAAAAACAGGTTGGGCAAGGAACGCGAAATTAAAACCCGGGCTTAAGCTTGTGCCAACAAACATCATGCTAAAATTTGGTAACAATCCGTTAACTAGAACCAAAGTTATGCTGTCCACAGACGCCGACACCAGCGCCATACCATAATACGACCGCAAAATTTTTTGCGGTCGTATAAAAATCAAACATGTTCACTAGACCATGAAAAAGAGGTCAAGGGCCAAAGCCAAATAGCAGGCTGTCATGTTCCATCTAAGACAAACCCAAATACAAAATATTATTGACCTAAAATTAACAGATACTGGGAAACTAAACATGATCACTGGACCGTGAAATTGAGGTCACAGACAAAAGCCATATAGCAGACTGTCATGTACTTCCCAAGACCAACCTATATACCAAATATCATTGACCTACCACTTATAGTTACTGAGAAAATTACCTAATCACAACAAGTGTGGACCCAAATTGATGTCTCGCTCGTCCCCACTTGGTCGTAAAACTGATGTGAAAAATCAGACTGACTAATTCAGAAAACTTAACATGTTGGCTGACAAAAGCAATATAGCAAACTGTTATACAACCAATAAACTGCTGCGCGCCAAGAGCGCATGATACGCCCGTCCACTGTCAACTCGAATTATATGGAATTGTTGGACCACGACAAAATTTTGATACTCATATACCAAAAATCAAATCAATATGTCAAGCAGTGACAGAAAAACTCGAGAAACCTATATTTTTCAAAATTTCACTAAGTCCAAGGGCCATAACTCTGTACAAAATCAACCGACTGGAACCAAATTTGAACTTGATCTGTATCTCACCTAGATATAGTCATATACCAAATATGAAATCAATATGTCAAGTGGTTACTGAAAAAAACTCCGGAAACCTATATTTTTCAAAATTTCACTAAGTCCAAAGGCCATAACTCTGTACAAAATCAACCGACCGGAATCAAATTTGAACTTGATCTGTACTTCACCAAGATATAGTCATATACCAAATATGAAATCAATATGTCAAGCGGTTTCAGAAAAAAAACTACGGAAACCTATATTTTTTCAAAATTTCACTAAGTCCAAGGGCCATAACTCTGTACAAGATTAACCGACCGGAACCAAATTTGAACTTTGATCTGTATTTCACCTAGATATAGTCATAAACCAAATACCAAATCAATATGTCAAGCGGTTACAGAAAAAAACTCCAGAAACCTATATTTTTCAAAATTTCACTAAGTCCAGGGGCCATAACTCTGTACAAAATCAACTGACTGGCACAAAATTTGATCTTGATCTGTATTTCACCTAGATATGTTCATATACCTAATATGAAATCAATATGTCAAGTGGTTACAGAAAAAAACTCCGGAAACCTATATTTTTCAAAATTTCACTAAGTCCAAGGGCCATAACTCTGTACAAAATCAACCGACCGGAACCAAATTCAAATTGATCTGTATTTCACCTAGATATAATCATATACCAAATATGAAATCAATATGTTAAGCGGTTACAGAAAAAATCTTCAAAACCAAAAAGTTAACGGACGGACGGAGGGTATACCATAATACGTCCGTCTTTCGACGGGCGTATAAAAACCAAAATACCAAATATCAGTGACCTACCACTGATATAGATACTGGAGAACCAAACATGTTCACTAGACCGTGAAAATGTGGTCAAGGGCCAAAGCCAAATAGCAGGATGTCATGTTCCATCTAAGACAAACCCACATACCAAATATTATTGACCATACATTAAAAGATACTTGAAAACTCAACATGCTCACTGGACCGTGAAAATGAGGTCACATATAAAAGCCATAAAGCAGACTGTCATGTACTACCCAAGACCAACCTATATACAAAATATCATTGACCTACCACTTATAGTTACTGAGAAAATGACCTAATCACAAAATCTTATCATGCTCACTAGACCACGAAATTGAGGTCAAGTACAAAAGGTCATGTACTACCTAAGACCAACATACATACCATATATCACTGACCACCCACTTATAATTACTGAGAAACTAACCTAAGCACAAAAACTTAACATGTTCATTGGACCATGAAATTGAGGTCAAAGACAAAAGCCAAATGTCAAACTGACATGTACTACCCAAGATAAACCTTCATACTAAATATCATTGACCTACCACTAATAGTAATTGAGAAATGGACTAAATCAGAGAATTTTAACGTGGTCACTAGACCATGAAATTGAGGTCAAGGACAAAAGTCATATGCCAGACTGACATCTACTACCCAAGACCAACCTACATACCAAATATCATTGACCTACCACTTACAGTTATTGAGATATGGATCTAATCAGAGAAACTTAACGTGGTCACTAGACCGTGAAATTGAGGTCAAGGACAAAAGTCATATGCCAGACTGACATGTACTACTCAAGACCAACCTTTATACCAAATATCATTGACCTACCCAGGGCTTTCATTTGAAGCCGGTTGCCGCCGAAATTCGACGTCTACTGGTGCCTCGGCTACCGCCTACTTTTTCCAATATACAAAAAATACAACTAATGTAATTTTCACTTTATTTTCTTTCCGGGAATAAATTTGACCTCAGCTTGTAAACAAAGCAAGCCAAACATACAGAAAAGTTGCCATTTTTCATTGGATAGCGGACTTCTGGTAACCAACGTGTTCTACGAGTACAATAATATCAACGAATTTCCGAAACCAGTCCGGGGTTGCAAATGGCGGAACGTACATATCAAACGCTGTCAGTGAAACTTGCTACCTGCAGACCACAGGGATGTGCTTCCGTAGTTATACTATCATTGTTAGGTCTACTGAAAAATGCACACAAGGGATGTTTCAGTCGACCATACATTGATAATATAATTACGGTAACAAATACCTGTGTCACAACAATCTATGGTCGCGAGGCTTTTCCCGATCTATTTAACGTTTAAGAAACTATTTTTAAAGGATAATAATAAATTATTTATTGAAATTCTTTAGACCAGAGAGAAAAAAAGTCGTTTTTTCACATATACCCGTGATGTTAGCGTATATGCTATATATCATAGCCAATACCAGCTAATGAATGGCAAAAGAAAATGTAATATTACGTCATCAATATTTAAGTAACGTAATATTTTTTCTAAACATTCAATTTATATATATTTTGATCAGGAAAGAGAGTCTTAAAACAAAAAATTATTGTATGAAAAATGGGAGTTTCAGGAACTGAAAATATGTTGCAGGAAACTTACAGAATGCAGGATTTTGTGCCGTTAACCCTTTGGCTTCTGGGGGCCTAGGCAGCCCCCACACCCCCGGCCTACTTTTCTCAGAGAGCCTCCTACTTTTAAAAGTTTTGAAAGCCCTGCCTACCACTTACAGTTATTGAGATATGGATCTAATCAGAGAAACTTAACGTAGTCACTGGACCGTGCAATTGAGGTCAAGGTCACAATGTTATGTCCGTCAGGTAGCACTTGATTAGTACTACCACTGGACCAAATATAATGTTCCTACATCAAAGGGTTTTCAAAATATCCTGTATATAGTAAAAGTTAACGCCATCGCCGTCATAATTTGCACGTCTATGTCTCTCTTTTCGCGACTTTCGTTGCGGGCGAGACAAAAATCAGTATTCTGGCTAGACAACAACTGTCACCTATGAAGACTATATAAGCAACATTGCTACATGTGTAATGTGCTATCTTATTTTGCCAAGATTTTGCAATATGTCTACTAACCTTAGCAGCATTAATAAGTTCATCAGCCAGACATTCAGCAATAGTTTTAATATTCCTGAAGGAAGTATCTCTGGCACCAGTACATAACAACCATATAGCTTGGTTTACTCTACGTAGAGGTGACACATCCACAGCCTGTCTTCTGACAGTACCGGCACGTCCAATTCTGGTGGAATCTTCACGTGGTCCACTGTTTATGATGGCATTTACCAAAACTTGTAATGGATTCTGAAAATTTACAAGATTACAACAAACTGGCAAATTTTCCAGCTAAATCTACATCCAAATCTATTTTTGATCTTCACGATATTTTTATTTGTTAATACAATCGAACTTCAATGGCTCAAACACCCAACAGACAGATGAAAACAGTAACTAGAAGGGCATTTAAGCCTATCAAGGTCCAACTGTGTTTAAAATTGAACAAAGGTTCCAGGAAAAGGGTTTGAGACGTCCATGGTGTTAGAGCTAGATGTAGTTTGAGCCATCGAGGTTCAACTGTAACATCAACAAAGTGCTGATCTGAATAAGTATCTTAAAATCCTTTATTAAAGGTAAAGAGTAATACAAAGTTGGCCCTTTGTCAAACAACCTTTAAACTCTGCTGCAGTAAATGGTTGTGACTTACTGCAAACCGGGATATTTTTGTGACTTACTGCAAACCGGGATATTTTTGTGCCGTCTTTATTTTGCAGTAAATTGACAGGATTTTAGTTCAGTTTTGAATTTGTGCTGCCAAATTGTTGACCTGACCAATAATAGATTTCAATAATAGGCAAGCATTGTGCTGTTTTATTTCCGTGCTTCAATTCCAGACGCAAAAATCGTGAAAATAAAGTTGCCGCAAAAATTTCCCAGTTAACAGTACTATCATGCTATATTGTAGTAAACATGTTGGTACATGAAGTTTTTTTTTAGTTTTATGGTGTCCCTTTGTTTATTCCATGTTGAAAAAGGTTCATATTTTTAAATTCCAATATTTTTATGAATATGTGCAAGATCCCTTGGATTTGATAATGACCACCACTAAGATACCACAATCAGATGGTATTAAGGAAAGAAACATCAACAAAACTATTAAGGAACCCCATCATTTCATTCAAAAACACCTTTTTTCAAACATAGTTCAGTACAAGTTGAGTACATAACTTGGAACTATACCTCAGTCATACTCTGTATCAGAGAGGGCAAGTTCTTATCATCATTACTATGTTTCAAAGACCAAAAAAAAAATGCCTTCTATTCTATATAGGCCATGTAGCCATATTTACTTGAATACTAATGAATATTAACATAACAACCACTGTGCATTTATAACTAGATTACAACTGAATTAAATGTTCATACATAATTTATTCATCGACATCATATGACATGATAATATAGACTAGTTGCAAAAATGCAGAGCAAACTGCATGTTATATCTTGCTATTGACCAGACATATTGAAATGTCAAAAAGACATGAAGGACACTTGGTCAGGCAAAGTAGAAAAAAATGCCAGACCAAAGATAAATTTACAGGACCTACTGTTTCAGCACATAAAACAGATGTTAATTTTCTAATTAACATTCAGTCCTGTTTGCTGAATATTTTGCCAGATTAACTGAAATTTTGACTTCTGTCAGGCAGTTTTCAAAAATATTGTCTTGTGACCAGATTATTTCTTGTATATATGTCACTTCAGTGATACTGACATCAGCGTTGTACAGCTTCAGTACAATGAAAATTCACTCAAATAGCGCTAATTTTTTTTTTTAATAGTTCAGTACAAGTTGAGTACGTAACTTGGAACTATACCTCAGTCACACTCTGTATCAGAGAGGGCAAGTTCTTATCATCATTACTATGTATTCAAATCAGCTGAGAGCTCAATAACATGGACAGGTATGAAAATAACTTTCATTTCAAGTTCAAAGCAGTCATCTTACAAATTTTTTATCAGAACCAAAACAGAATATTTTACAGCCTAATGCTAAGTCATGACTTTAAACTCCCTTTTCAAAAACCTTTTTATCACTTTTGTCCAGCTAAGTATGACCGTCATGTTATATCAATGTTTACAGGTAAGTTTTTGAGGTATTCATACATGTGATTCTTCTTATTGAAGTTCAGAACCAATTCAATAAATCTGTTCCCACAGTGAGTTTGTGATATATCTTTCATTAGCTTCCATGTTGAAGAAAACTTATGATCATTAAATGTGAACGGAAACAGACTTCCATGTTGAAGAAAACTTATGGTCATTAAATGTGAACAGAAACAGACAACATTTTATATATATTCAGACACAATATAACATTTTGTCAACTTTTTACAAAGAAACTGTCATTTAAACAACGAATCAGTCACAACAACACACCATCTTACTTGGTCAAGAAGGTCAGGAAAGGTTACATAAAATATCCTTGGGCCTAGTTATATTTACCTGGGAGCCACCAGGAAATATTTGTTCTTGTAAGTGAAAGAATATCACTCAAGTTTTATTTAGAATAATATTTTTAATAGTTAAAACTTTATACGTGTTTATTATGAAATTCACAAATTTTGTTAAATAAACTGTCAAATGTTTCAAAACTTGCAAACTTTGAGATGTGAGATATATCATTATCATAATCACCTGCTTATGGTTGTATAATAGATAATTTTCAAACATGTACAAGTCAATTTATTTTGTAATTTTGTTTGAACCCTTTTCACATATAGTTCAGTACAAGTTGAGTACATAACTTGGAACTATACCTCAGTCATACTCTCTATCAGAGAGGGCAAGTTCTTATCATCATTACTACATGTTTCTTACTTTGTATATAGGGGTCATTCAATAATATTCTTACCCAGAGTCAGTGTACCTTTTGGACGTATCTAATGACTATATCAGTTAATCCTTGAAATAAAATTTCATCTGTTTGCCATTGCCTCCCTACCCAGAAAAATTCCCCATACCCCAAAAATTTATTGTTGTTTTCTTCAGATATTTTTTTCTACCTACCTACCTACCTACCCACATCAAAGCATGCAAGTCGGCAATGGCAAGCTAAGAATTTTCTCAGGTTGGTCTAATTGACAGATTATTTTCTGAGGTATTAAGAGGTTCATAAATACTGCAGATTTGGACTGCACAATTTAGTATACCTGGACATTTTACTTTTCACAGTATCCACCTCTTACAGCATCCAATTATTTTTACTGTGTTTTCCTTATCCCCCCTCCCACTATCTGGGAAACAGGCAATTTTTTTAGCAGGACAGGCAATTGATACAAATTTATATTGTCATATGAAAAATACATGTTGTATTGAATTCAGCGCTTGTAAAATTCTGAAATGAATTTCCTTCCCCACTTTAATGATATATGACTTTCATGACTTTATTTTTAAAACACAAGTAATCAACAATTACAAAGTTCGCCTCGTTATGGCACATGGACACCAGGCTTTCAGAAAGTTGAAAAATTCTGCCGGTCATTTGGTCCGACAAGCAAGAAAAATTGCCGGACCGAAAGAGAACTTGCCGGACCATTATGACGAAAAATCCGGGAAAAAATTATGTTTTCTCCGTTCTGGTTCTGATGTACAAAATCGGAAGTCAGCCATTTGCAATTTCGTAGTCAAAATTGGATAAAGCTTGTATTCTAAAGCAAAAATTTAATAAAGAAAGCAAGCAATGTTATAGTTTAAAGACCGATTGAAACATTTTCTATTGACATTCAGATAAACAGAGGCAACAACCAATGGACAGATGATGAAATCTCTTGCCGGTCCTCTGGTCACACATGGATAATAATTCGCCGGTCCAGACTCAAAAGTGCCGGTCAGGACTGACGTACCGCCACATTTCAGAAAGCCTGGACACAGAAACCCAATTTAGCCAGGGTGCTCATTTACCATCCCTTATGCATGTATACAAAGGCTTGATGATCTTATATTTACCATGTACAATAACCGAGATCTGAATTCAGACATAAACGGAAAAATGACCTAATTTTGCCTGGATGCAGACTTACCCCCAAAGATGCATGCACATGCAAGGTTAGATGATCCTACCATGTACAGTTACTTAGATCTGAACTCAGACATTAACTTGAATGTAAGTCACTCATGCAGAAAATATAGGTCAAAGTGACCTGACTTTGCCTGGATGATGACCTACCCCCAAAGATGCATGCACATGCAAGGTTAAATGATCCTACCATGTACAGTTACTTAGATCTGAACAGGGACATAAACTTGAATGCCAGTCACTCATGCGGAAAATATAGGTCAAAGTGACCTAATTTTGCCTGGATGCTGACCTACCGCCAAAGATGCATGCATATGCAAAGTTAGATGATCCTACCATGTACAGTTACTTAGATCTGAACTCTGACATAAACTTGAATGTAAGTCAATCATGCGGAAAATATAGGTCAAAGTGACCTAATTTTGCCTGGATGCTGACATACCCCCCAAGTTGCATGCACATGCAAAGTTAGATGATTGTACCATGTACAGTTACTTAGATCTGAACTCGGACGTAAACTTGCATGTAAGTCACTCATGTGGAAAATATAGGCCAAAGTGACCTAATTTTGCCTGGATGCTGACCTACCCCAAAAGATGCATGCACATGCAAAGTTAGATGATCCTACCATGTACAGTTACTTAGATCTGAACTCTGACGTAAACTTGAATGTAAGTCAATCATGCGGAAAATATAGGTCAAAGTGACCTGATTTTGCCTGGATGCTGACCTACCCCCAAAGATGCAAGCACATGCAAGGTTAGATGATCCTACCATGTACAGTTACTGAGATATCAACTTGGACCTAAAATGAAATGAAAGCCAATCAAGCAGAAAATATGGGTCAAAGAGACCTTATTTTCTTGGAGGCTTTGAGATAGCCTAAGATGCATCTGTAAACAAAGTTTGATGACCAAACCCTTCATAGTTATCAAGATATATACCTAAATGCGGACGCAGAAGAAGACGCGGACGCTGAGGGTACTCCAATAGTCCTCCTCAACTTCGTTGAGGTGAACTAAAAATTCACATGAACAGGCTTTTCATTTTATTGAAGGTATCTTAATCTTGTGATTAATAAATTTCAACTAAAAAATAATTTCACATATAGTTCAGTGCAAGTTGAGTACATAACTTGGAACTATACCTCAGTCACACTCTGTATCAGAGAGGGCAAGTTCTTATCATCATTACTATGTCTGTATTTCTTTTATACTAAATGCACATTTTTTCAATATTACAAATACATCTAGAATATTAAAATGGGTGTACAAGTGGTATGTCAAGACTGCTCCAAGTATCTTCAGTTTACACAAAAGGTAATAAATACAGAGACCTTTGTTTAAACAGTACCCTGAGTAAACCTAAAAACCTAATCCAATATTTTTTGTTTTAAACATTAAGAATCTACACCATTTGTGTACACATGACTATAGAATAATTCCCAAAATTGAAAAAAAAAATTAGACAAGTTTTTACTATATTTGGAAGGAGAAATTCCAAGAAGTAATCGAATGTTGCAAGGGCTGAACTTCCATTGAATGAAGATTCTCAGTTATAATGTTTTTAGTGTCCATTTAATTGAGAATTGCATAAAAGCCAAAGTTACCTACTGCAAATTTCAGCCTGTGATGAATTTGCTCAACAATTTACGGAATATTAGCCTGCAATGTCTAATGTCTTATGCACATTATGTGGCTTTTAATTCTACATCTGTAAACATATGCCTGTATCAAACATTCTTTTGATATATTATTCATTAACCACAAATTGCTTCATCAGGAGAAAATAAACTCCTGAAACAGATATTCCTGGGACCATATATTTTTTTATTAAGTAAGGTAGGTTTCAATTTAATAGAATCATAAAATTTATTTATTGTCAAGGCAGTTTTTGCATTTGCACATCATTATTTGGTTATCATTCTCAAACATAATTCAGTACAAGTTGAGTACATAACTTGGAACTATACCTCAGTCACACTCCGTATCAGAGAGGGCAAGTTCTTATCATCATTACTATGTCTGCTTTATTTTTTTTGGCAACATATTTTTTGTCCACTGCATTGTATGCATAGCTATACCATATTTCTGATATTCAGTCATACCACGAAACAGTAATCTGCCCCATATACCTATCAAACACTTCCTGGTATTTGGTTCGATTTCCCCCTAAATGGAGAACTGTTCCCCGTCAGTCATATGAAGACAACACTTGCATTCCTTTTCATGTAAGGCCTTAAAAAAAAATACCCATGTTTCCGGTAACATACTCTTCAAAATTAGGGTCGGTAGGTGGGCATTTTTTTTTTTGTTTTTCCTAAAATTTTCACATAGACATATAAATTCTGGACTTTTAACAGTGCTTCTCTAAAAATTGCCAAAAAACTTTAGGGTAGGCATTTTTAGCCCCAAAAATCTAGGATCGGTAGGGTTACCGGAAACACAGATTTTTTTTTTATTCTGCCTAATATCAAATTCAAATGCCAGGAATTCAAGGCTTTTCCAATATTTTCTAATGGGATAGATCTTGTGTCTTTTATTTCAAAGCATTCGTGTTTCCAGGAAAACTTGTTAGCATTTTTTCTCCCTTGGCTCTTCTTTAGACCTATTTTTGCCCTTTTAACCCTGTATTATGTCCAGAACTCTCTGGAATTTCAACGAAGTTTTGGGGTTGATTACTGTATTCTTTGTGCATTTTCTGATGAAGATTACTAGCAGTTGTAAAAATAAACACACGGGAATGGTGCTGCTGACCATAAATTAAAGATCAAGGTGATAAAGACCAAATCAATATATCTGAAAAATACCAGGATATTATCATAAATGTTTTCTTACCTCCCCTGTTAACAAGTGAATAATGTCGAAGGCATGTTTGACAATTCTCATGGCTAGGAGTTTCTTGCCATTGTTTCTTCCATGCATCATCAAGGAACAGACAAGTCTTTCTACAATAGGACATTGTGCCTTTCTGAATCGTTTCATCTGGTATCTTCCAGCTGAGTGGGGTAGATACTTGGCATATTTCTCTTTAACAGCAATATAATCCTATAAAAGATAAATAACAGTGTTAAACAGGGACCAAGGCCTAATTAAATTGGGATTAGCGTAATTTTCACAGAATACCAATTTTCAGGTTTGACAAAAGACTACTTACATCAGTACCAGCGAAGAAATCAGAAACAGTCAGAAGGTACTAATATTTCCCTAAATACCTCAAAAATTGATAAGCTCGAACATGTCCTAGTCCAAGAAACCACAAAAATTAGCAACCGCAACAATTAATATGTTTACAGTATCTACTAGTATAGGCACTGAACAGTTGTGAGCAGTTACAAGATAATTGCTATCTGGTTTACCACTCCATGTTTACAGTTTAATTTTCTATGGCACCGTTCATTCCACACGGTCTAAAATTGGCCCCTTTTGCCTCGGATTTGGAAATTTGAATCCAGTTGGGAATATTTAAGTTCCCACAAAGTTATGCTGCTTTTCATCATGGGTCACTATATTATACAAATGTATATGAAAAAGAAAGGAAATGGGGTAAATCTCAAGGAGACAACATCCCATATCCATGTTTAAACGACCCAAAACAAAGCATATGAACTGTTAGAGTATTTGTGCCCCACTTGGTACCACTACAAAAAGGACACAGTAGATCAAAGGAAATTCACACAATTTTCTGATATAATTTTTCATCAGATCATAGTTCAGTACAAGTTGAGTACATAACTTGGAACTATACCTCAGTCATACTCTGTATCAGAGAGGGCAAGTTCTTATCATCATTACTATGTCAGCTTTGAAAATCAACTTTGTCATTACTCATTTTAAGGAGGGCAATTATGTATTTAGGGTTCACCACAAAAATAAAGTACTTTTCAACACCTTTCAAGGCAGAGAATTTTTATGTTGATCCATTTTGTAAAATTTTGTTGGAGATATTGTGGATATGATTGTCTTTTTCATGTTTTGAGATACATATACAGTGATTTCATTAGCAGCCGGGAACCGGAGAATTTCACCGGCTATTTCATAAAAATCCCTGGCTATCGAAATTTCATGGTTTTCTTTAAATTTCATAAGTTTTTATTTATATTTTGTATCGCCTAACAAAAACATGTGGTCAAAATGGAATGTGATGCTTTCTCTAGAATTTCGTCCCATTAAAGCGTTTGGAAGAATGTGATTTACTCTGGCCATCGGTTAGTTCGCCCCATTTATCAATACCGCCACTATACTGGTTCCCGGCTGAATACTCACTACTGTCTCAGTTTACGTTCCAGATTTACTTGAAAGTACGAAGGAAGCGATTATAGGTCCGAGATTAAAATGGCTGTCGATAACCATACCATATGGCCATAGTGAAGGTGTGCGCACCAGAAGCGACAACGCTCAATATTGGACTTTTGTACAAAAAAGTGCTACATTCACAGGCGTTCGTTTCTGTCAATGGGGAGAACAACTATCCATGGGGTTTACTATCCAACATGGAGTCGTTCTCCCCAGTGACAGAAACGAACGCCTGTGCCCAAATCGATCCGAAACACGTATTTAGTGGATGAAATCATATAATAAAAGATTTCTTAATAAACGAACATGGTTATTATGTTATGAAATTCGCTAGGAATCATTTATATTCGACACCATCAATAATTAAAAACTGAAAAAGTTATAACACGCTAATAAACAAACATGGTTGCAATGTTATGAAATACTCTAGGATAGGTAATGACACGATTTTTATAGAAATTATAAAATATGACTCAGTATACTACTAAAATAAAGTGATTCTAGAATATTGGCCCACACATTACATGATGTCACACCATGACTGCATGTCACCACAAATTGCACCTGAAATAAAAACAAATATGAAGATTGCTTAAATGTATCATAATTTGTGAATCACAGTTGTTGTTAACAAAGAAAAAGGAGTAATTGGTGAACCCACAATTGTGGTTCAAATTTCCTCAAATCCATTTTTGGCATTTTCCTGGACCCACAGGGGGCCTTTAGCGGCCCCCAGACCCCCGGCCGTATATTCTTTCTCCCCCTATTATTTCCAATTCTCCCCTATTCAAATTCCTACTGAAACCACTGCATATATAAATTTTTGAATGAAATTTTTATTTTCAAGGACACTGCAGGACCTTTTACATATTTCAATGCACTTTCAAGTCCTAGACTTTCATTTTGATGTATTTTCCAGACGTTCAAGCAACTCTGAAGCCCTATAGTGTTTAGGATCAAATGAATTTTTGAGGCTATTATTGGAGACTTGAATGTTCTGCTTCAAAATTTAAATATTTATAAATATTTATAAATAAATATTTGTTTGTTTTTAAAATGATCAAAGATTAAACTGTTACATTTGTATTTATTTGCTACAGCAGACCAGACAATGTTATCTTTTATCATGTGATGAGTGTAAATGTTTTAAGTTTATTACGACAAGAATCAAACATGTAATCATTATTAATGCAACTTCTTTTACTCTGCATTCAATAATATTACTTACGGTCAAACTTATGTCAGACACTTGGACTTCATCAGAAGACCATTTACCAAATAATTTGATCTCTGGTAATTCCGCAACAGCAGGGGCAGGCTCATCCCAACTTTCAGCCATAATTATCACTAAACCTGTAAAAAATACATCTTTAAATTATGTGATCTTTAATGTCTTTATCTGACATTATAATGTATTGTGATGACAGACTGACCTGTTAAAATCATGAGATTGCATCCAATTCAGAAGTGATGGAATTTCAGCTGAAAGTAGCCTGTAAGTGCATAAAAGACCTAACGGTGGAAATCCAACTATTATTCTTCATTTTTAACAGATTTAAGTCCCATAGATATGAAATATCCTTCCTATGCCAGGAT
>MJUU01070038.1:0-17163 GCA_002080025.1 Modiolus philippinarum
TCATCGGAAGTATCGTACTTTCGTTTCTTTGATCTATCCTTCCTTTTAAGGCTTTTGGATTTGGAAAGCCTCTTCCGCTTCAATCTACGGCTTTTGTTTGAATCGCCGCTGTTATCTGATTCAAAATCTGACTTTTCATTGTTTTTGTCAGCAGTAAGGGACTTTTCTTTATCATGCCCTTTCCTCCGTCCTAATTTTTTAGGATTCGAGGTAGTTTTCTTTGTTTTGGAAAAANTATATATTATACAAAATACGCGTATATATACGCGTATATTTTAACAATTTACGCGTATATTTTAACAATTAACGCGTATATAATAACTATATACGCGTATATAGTGATTATATACGCGTAAATATACGCGTATATAATATATACGCGTATGTTAACCCGCCAATGACATGAATGGCCACTGATAGAATCCATTACTTTTCAGTTCTTTGTAAACTTCACAACCAAGATTTTCAAATTGTTTAGCTGCTGAATCTGGTCTTGCAGACACTGTACCCTCCCAGATTTTTGAAAACTCTGCCTCATGCAATTGTTCTGTTGTATCTAAAGGAAAGACAACTCGCACTTGCAGTGAAACCTGATTAAATCAATATAACCTGACATCCCTGAAGCAGTGCCTGTAATTTATGAACTATATGCATATTTAGTAAAGTAACATGATCTACAACCACACAGGATCATAGCCAACACAAAATTGTTATCTCTACCTTCTATGCATTTCAAATCGTCTAATTTTGGAACTTCCGGGACCAAAACTTGTACCCTGAAGTTGCATTTTAAACAAAAACATATGACGTTCAAAGCAAAAACTTTGAACGTCATAATCCTGCAACGTCATATTTTGGCGGGAAACGTTTTCAAATTGCAATTTTATCGTAATTTCTCCCTGTCACATGACGAGACTTACAGACCCTATTCAGTGTCACCATCCTTTGTACACTGAAGAACAAAATACAACGCTGAAGAAGATTTACCAATACCCTGGATCCCAGCAATGCTGCAAATACCCTCTCCATTAATAAGTATACTTTTGATTTTTTCAGTGAAGCTGTGTGTGTGTGTGATGAAACTTTGTTTAACAAAACAAGTAATATTTGATTCCGAGGCCAAATTCCTAGCAAAATATTTGAATAATGGTGGAACTTTGTCAGAAATTCCAATATCAAGCACATCTTTCTCAAACAGCACAAGTTCCTCCTGAAATTAAAGATAAGATACACAAATGGATGAGAATAAAAAGTACATGGTACACACATATGTATTTGTAAACAACTAATTTAGCAAAAGCGGGAGATTATGTCATACACTCCGTCCTTACATATGTATGTACGAATATATGCAATGCTCCCCGATAGCTCTGGAACTATAAGAGATACAAATTTGAAACCTGGTACCATACTTGAGTGTGATCTGCAGTTCTGCAGTAGTGCACTGTGAGTTCGGACTCTGTCAAATGCTGCTGGGGCAAATTAGGGGCAAAAATTTGTTTTTACAATATGAAATAAACGAAGAAATCTCCAAGGCCATTGGGGTTTGGAAGCTGAAACTCATGAATCCATTCACAATACAAGTAGCGACTGCACAGAAGGTGTCGGAATTTTGGATGGCCACTTAGGGCATTGTCTTTTGGGGGTCCAAAAAAAGAAAAAAGAAAAAATCGATTTTGGTCAAACTTATTTACTTTTATTCGAAGAATCCTTGTAATAAGGCTATAAGTAACTCTCTAAAAGTTGTCTGTGCCAAACATACCAAAAGATTCTGAATTTAGAAATTTCTTGTTAACTGATAAAACGGACTTTTGGTATGATGCCTCAACCTCTTATAGTTTGCGTTGAGAGGTTATAAAATAATGCCAAAAACTAGCTTGCCTACCACAATATAGGATTATGTAGTGCTCAACCTCTGAAGAAATGCACCTGTAGTGCCTCGGATAGGGGAGGAAAATACTCATCGGAAGAAAAAATAAAACTCGAACACCCGACGAATAAATTTTATAAACTGATTGAGAATCAATAAAACTAAACATTAATTGTATTCTAAACTAACACTTCATATTATAATCTGTCTTATTTTTATTCTTTGCTCTCTGCATTTCTTTTCAAATAGTTCCCACTATGCAGTAGGTCTCGATTGGGTTTAAGCGGGAAGCGAGACTTTTGAAATGAACGGGAAACGGGATCGTTACAAAAAAAATGCATGTGAAAGGGTGTTGGGAGGATGGCGGGAAACGCTGAAAAAATACCAATAAACTGGGAAAATGTGATTGTTTCAGATAAATAAAATCATTTTAGGATTTGTGCAATGTTTACAATTACAAACATTTTATATGAAATTTCACAGAAATATTATAGACGAAAAATAACTAAATACCGAAGTTACTGTGAATTTACTTTCTGCATATGTGCATTTCGACAACTTATGTCTCTTCAGTGCAGATAAAATCTAAACGTTTGGAAGACCATAAACTCGGAGATGTTTGAAACTGAAAGAGAACAAATAACCTAAATGCAAAGCCAAAATGTTGATCTGGAACACATTCAAATTGATCTTGAACATACTTCAGTTGAAACAAAAAAGGTATAAAAATAGAAGAAGAATCTGTCAATGCCCTTAGAAGCAACGAGAGACGCATTAAATCAAATGAGATTCAACAAAGTACAAAACAACTGAATAGATTGACTAGGTTACAAACAATAGACGTGTCTCTGGTCTTGTACGTGTCTCTGGTCTTGTTATTAGAGGGCAATTCACAAGAGCGACAACTAATAAAGTATGGGGGAACAGGCCGTTTTTATGACAGATTGAAAAGCCAAATACAATTGCTAACAAAGGAGGAACTAAAAAAAGCCACACAGTTAAGAGAAGAGCTCTTTCTGAGAATAAAAGATTGTACTAAGGTCACGGTTGTAACCCCCCTATCAAACTATCCTTTGGGCCAGGTGTTTCCAAACAACTGGCTAGAAGACAAAAGGTGATGTTGACATCAACACCTGTCATCACTTCAGAATTCGAGGATACATTTATAATTGGCAAATGCCTATACAAATTATATCTTTGCAGAGTTTTCTAATGTAATGGGGTCAGGGCACCCCAACAGAACACCCCAAATATTTTTTAGATGATTTTACAACCCTCTGCATGCCAATTTTATGTTCATATTAATGTCTCGGAATTCCAGATATGGCTTCAGATGTTGGGATTGATTTCAAAATGAAGTAGGTATTGTTAATTTGTGTGTTTACTGCAATGTTTACAATTACAATTTTAAGTAATATTTGTTTAGGAAAAGGATCTTTCAACGGTGAATATTGTCCCTTTTACTTACTGAAATAAAAATAAAGATCTAAATACTAATTACTTTTAAACAGCAATGAAATTCCACAAATCGAAAGCATTTTGTAAAACAATAAAATGAGTGTGTTTATGAAATATATGCTTCTTATCTGATTGACAAGAAAATGGCAACAGGTTCGGAAATGCAAGCATTCAAATGACAAGATATACTCAACATATAATTATGCTTTGATTAGAGATGAAATCAACAATGGACAAAAAATCAGATAGCCAGGCTAGACTTTTGGTCAGGAATTTTTCAGATTTATGTTGAGAAATTGATAGCTCTGAGTATAAGAAGAAGATAACGTTGATAATGGTAAAATTTATACTTTATTATCACTTAAATTTTCCAAATTGGGACTTAGTATTTGGCTAAAACATTCGAAACGTTTATCCACAGTGACAAGTTCCCGCGATCAGTTCCTGAACCTTTTATTTAATTTATTTTACAAAGTATTTTGTTATGATAGTTTATAAAACAGATGGCCTGTTAAAAAGCTTTGGAGAAGATTGCAAAATTGGTACGTTAACTTGAAGGACAGTGATTCACGAAAAAGTAGCCGCACATCATTTACCCTAAAAATCTGATATTAATATGAATCTTATTACTCAGTAAATTGTTGGCCATACTTCATATCAAAATAAATTTTAATGGAACTTCTGCATTTTGTTATTTAAAGCAAGTTTATTTGTTGTATTTTTCCATTTGCACTTCCACGAATTTTTCTTTTCATTGTAGTTACAGAAAAAAAATCAAATCAGATATATACATTTTTGTTTTTCAAATATATGTACACAGACAAGTTGTTGAGAACACAAAATGCTCCTGGAGAAAAAGTTAAAGACATGTTTTTCCAGATAGAGGTGAAAGGGCCAGAAAAACAAATATCTATTTATAGAAAAATTAAAGAAATAGAGCAATAAAAAACTAGTTAGATTTTCTTTATCACATCATGCTTTTCCATTTCTAAATGACCACTTGACCTTACAATTCACTGAAACACTTGATATAGATAGAATAATGGAATTTTTGTTTCGGATACGGAACGGTGTTGTCAACAATAGAGGACGAGCCCACTTGTGGGCAAGTCTATTATAGGAAATTTCTATTTAAGGAAGATCAGAAGTCTTCCGCCATTTTGAAATTGTTATTTATACTGTTTTGGTATTCTGCTTTCCAAAATATGCAAATATTTTTATTTGTAATGAATCTATAAATATTATATCGGTGACCAAAAAGCAAATGATCTACATTGACTTAATTTTACACATATTTATCTAATTGGATGATGGTCGGTAATTTGATAATTAAATAATTTGGAAGAGGATATTAGAAAAGGGGAGATAATCTGATGAAAATATTTTACAAAGATATCACTATGAAAATTCACATTTTAAAAATTATATGGAAATCAAAGTCGGTGACCCCCAATTTTCTTTATATGTTTTGAAATTATGTTCAAAGGGCTAATATATGAGTAAAATAGAAGGAAATCTATGGAAACAAGCAAATACCTGTTTTTCCTTATATATTAATTATAAATATTTGATTATTTTGATATCAGTTATTTAAAAACAAGCACGGTGACCCCTTTTTTATTTATTTTTTATTTCAATGCTAATATATACTGAACAAAAAAAGAAACGCAAAATTTTTAAATTGTTATATTTATATGTAAATATTATGCAATCGTTTAGTACTTGAGAGTTACCATACAGGGCACTAAGGAGAATGATTTACAAGTCATTTGAACAATTTTCGCTAACATGATACGCTCTGTTAACCACCTAGTCAAAAAGCAGTTTCTGCATGCTCTTGCCTAAACCACGTGACAAAAATGAAAAAAATCTTGGATACATGTTGCCTACTAAAACAGCTCACAAACCCAGTTCATAATTCCTTAAAATCAATTTCCAAAAATATGCCACAGCTCACTGAAAATGAGCGCATATAAGCTGTCATTATAACCATCTGTATTTTAACGCAACAGGACAACAGGAAGTTGCAACAATAATCACGAATTAGTGGTGTTCACCAAAGAACAATGCAAAGGGGGTTGTTTTACAAAGTCAAGGACCCATTGTTGTCATCTTCATTTGACGCCTACGGTGGTCATACACTATTTTCCTGCAGCACTTTGTAAAGGTTAGAAAAAGTGACGTTACGTTTGATAAAAAGTGATGATTTTTGGGTGAATAAATTTTTTGTTATCGTTCTTTATTACATCATTATTTGTAAATAATTTGATATTTTTTTTATTTATATTTTTTTTTATTTATTTATATAGAGTATGAAAGAAAATATGCGTTTCTTTTTTTTTGTTCAGTATAAAAGGAATCGAATCTTTCCGGGGAAAATAAAGAAAATCTATCTACCTTAAGCACAGTTAATAAATTGTTTGTTGCAATATTTTCATTGCGTTCTTCATTCAACGTCTAATGCGTATGTACACGACAAATGGTAAAACATGACGTCAGCTTAGCAACCCGCACGTGACGCCTTAACAGTGACCAAATAATTTCGTGATAATGTCCAGTTCGGTTATACTGGGATTATCAGTCTCTGTAGATCAAAGGAAATTCATACAAATTACCGATAAAGAATGTAAATGAACCTGTCTTTTTTTTTGAAGATGTTGATTTCATTTTATTTCATTGACGCACTGATTTACAAAGTAGGCGTGGCCTAACATACTCTTTCGTATTCTGACAGTAGAAAATAGTTGCCCAAAGAAAATCCAAACGAATCGCCGATAGAACTATTAATAATTACCTAAATACCAAAGTTACTGTAAATTTATTTTCTGAAATGTCCGTTTCAACAAATTACGTCTCTTCAGCACAGATGAAACAAATATGGGAGACAAAAAATCAATATATGATCAAAAGGAAGAAAGCACAAAAATTAAGACCTGTATTAAAGCTATGGCAATGGGTAAGACTGGTTGAGGAAAGCTGCTCAAGGAGATCTTTAGAATTTTTAAGAATCCACATTTGATTAACGCCGCTTATGGAGTAAGCTTTATCACCAAGAGGTTAGCACAAAGAGCTTAATACTAAGTCGAAGTTCTTTTCATTCAGCAGAGGTTGTACAATAGTTACAATAATCAAATTACAAAAAAAAATGCCTCTCAGGCTATTGACAGAGAGAGGAAAGGGATATTAAAGTGAGAGTTGTGACATCAGTAACCATATCAGATGAAGCATCACGGAAATGCATTATACCATGCATTTCTTAGACGTACAACTCATTTCACTGAAGATGGATTTAGGATATGGAAAGCGTTTTCAATAGGCGAAGAAAGTTGAAGACTCACATAAAACTTTTGATGATCAAATAAATTTTAACTGTGATTTGCAGAATAAGAGAGAAAAAACAGTATATAAGCTCGACAAAGTTGGTTTAAAAATTGGAAAGAACGGGCTTATATTTGAAATACTACATGTATTTTGCAAATATATTGAATTGTTAATTTTAAGGTATGCTTAGACATGGATATATTGCTTCTAACCATGTGATTTTGCTATTCCACATTTATACCATGCATTTCTTAGACGTACAACTTTCATTTCACTGAAGATGGATTTAGGATATGGAAAGCGTTTTCAATAGGCGAAGAAAGTTGAAGACTCAAATAAAACTTTTGATGATCAAATAAATTTTAACTGTGATTTGCTGAATAAGAGAGAAAAAACAGCATATAAGCTCGACAAAGTTGGTTTAAAAATTGGAAAGAGCAGGCTTATATTTGAAATACTACATGTCTTTTGCAAATATATTGAATTGTTAATTTTAAAGTATGCTTACACATGTATATATTGTTTCTAACCATGTGATTTTGCAATTCCACATTACAGATGATACAGAAATGAGAAGGAATTAACAGGACAAAATTACTGGAATCAGTCAATCATTTTTGATTAAGGAAAAACGACAGACTAATTAAATTAATTTAAATAACAGACAAAGGTTGTTAGGTATTAACAAGCTTAACAACGGTAATGTGAACCAGATCAATGCTTACGAATACAAGCCATGAAAATCGTTTGAAGTTCAATTGAATTAATTAATAATTGTGAACTCCCATGAAAACCGGGAGTGACATCAGGTGCTCCGGAAGGGTAAGCATGTCCTGTTCCGCTAGCGGCACCCGTCACACTATCGGTAAGTCAATCCAAGGTTCAGTCAAAGCCGGTTATGTCAAATCCGTGAAGACGTGAAAGCTAGCTGAAAATGTCCGTTTTTATTTGGGACACAAACATGTCATATCGGTCAATGATGTCATGGTGACGGCTATAGAATTTCTGAAGGGATGAAAACAACAAAGGCTGAACAAATCCCTGACCAAGCAACTTATGGGACAGTGTTTTTGCTCTATTAAAAGTCACTGTATAAACTACATGCTCGACAGCAACGAATCAACTGTGAAATGTACAGTCCATAGGATGGAGAGGTAGGTATATTGCTGCTCAGAAAAGAAAAATTCATAATTGAATTCAACTGTTTCTCTAACAAATTCTGGTACTCGTTTGATGCTTCTGGTTTGTTGCATTCATTACATTTTGATTGATATGAAAAAGAGAGGAAATTGGGTAAATGTCAAGGAGACAACAAGATATTCACAATGGTCTATTTTCATATTGTACATATTGTAATTATTTTTCATTGAAGCAAGAACGAGTGATATTGTCCAAATTGCTGCATGTACAGAAGACAATAAAGTCAACAGGTATGTTTCACCTAACCAAATAATGGCACCAAAGGCATCAGAAGTCACTGACTGGCATTACAGTTGAAGAGAACAAAATGGGGAAAAGCAGAGAAAAAGATTCGATGGTTCGTTGACATTTTTTTTTTAATTTCTATTGTTTCTTATAATTCTCTACACTTTATACGTGGCAGAATGGTTAATGGCTTCAATCATTAGGCCTAATGCAGAGTTTTAATTAGATGCTTCTTGGCCGTGCTGGTCATTTTTTAAAATTATTATTGTCCCTAATGTTATATAAAATTAATTTTCTTCTTATTTTACATGTGATTCGGTGGCGCAGTGGTTGAATCGGTACCACATAGTGAAAGAGTAGATGGTTCATGCCCCGATTGGACATTTTTTTTTTAAATTATTTTACTTTTTACGTCCGGTTAAATTGTCAAATCGTCTTTTCTATTTTATACATAAAATTATTTCCATCGGAATAATATCAATCGTGCCCATTTTATTTCGCTTGATACTTCAAATTCAACATTCAAACCTAGACCTTACTTTTATATTTTCTATTCTCTATTAATATGAATAAAGTTAAATTAATTTTACAATAATAAACTTGAACTTAATCTTACAATTTACACATCTCGCATAAATTTGAATTGACATTACAATTCCTTGCTTGCTTTTCAGAACTTAACTGCTTACATTTTGGAGGAAGTCGACAGCTTTCCCATAAAGAACAATGGTCGCATTTTGAAAAGTGGTTTGCCAGTTTTGGACTTTTAATTCGAACCTGGCCAATAAGCTGACAAAGAACAATAACTTCAAATTACTAAAGGTAAAAACCATCCACAATACGGGTATCAGCTTAAGTACGCTTATATAGTAAGTGTTTTTGCTTCATTCACATTTATCTCTGACTTTATATATTTATTTAATAAAATTGTTCAATATATTTAACGGTTCTCGCCACAATATAGCTGAAATATTGCTGAAGTTGGCGTGAAACATCAATCAACCAATATCTGGCTCTGTGCTGTCTCACGACATCCCAACATTTGACAGAATCATTAACAGCCAGGTTAACCAAACGTCATCAAATTTTAATAATACTGGTAAAAAGCTGAAACAATAAGATAAGTAACTATTACAATACTGTAGAGTAGTTTGACAAAGTTTCTGAAACATTTACGAAATTTGACCAAATTAATGTGAAACTGGCGTTCCATAGTTTTTTCAACCGAAAATAGCGTGTCCTTATACAATAGTTTTTCACTTCGACCGGCCTTTTATATAACAAAGTGTAGTTTCTTTGTAAACTGTTTGCACTGTTTTTATATACTGTAAACGTGAATTATCGTAAAAACACCTCTTGATTGTGATAGTTTCTCAAAGAAGATGATGTGTATGGCCTGATATGTGAACTTGTGATAGAAGTTGCAACGACTCTTCCAGTCTTCCCAGTCTTTCTGACTTTCGACTGGTAACGGATCATATCATTGAATAGTGCCTTGTAATAAGTTTCGTAGAAATAGTTTCCCTTGTAGAGTCACAGGAGCTGCAAATCCTATCGGATCATATAAACTATTTATGGTCGAAAGAAGACCACGACGAGTGTATGGTTTGTCTCCTGTTGATAACTGATGTGTGAATGTATCAGACTGAATGTTCCAACTAATACCCAAGCTTCGCTGAAGTGGTATATCCGCCTCCGGACTCAAGTCTATGACATCCTTGGCTAAGTCCTCAGTTGGGAAAACTTTCATAACTCCCTTACTATTTGAAATTATTTTGTGAAGTCTCAAATTGCCATGTTCCTGAAGAGCTTTTTTGGTTCTTTTCAAGAGATCTATCCCCTGAGTATCAGTTGGGAGAGAAACGAGCCCATCGTCCACATAAAAATTGTTTTCTACAAATTCTGACACATCTTCCCCGTACATGCTTGTACTCAATACTGCTGTTTTAATTAGTCCATATGTCGCCACTGCAGGCGATGGCTTGTTCCCAAATACATGAACAGCCATCATCTATCCTATTAAGTCTTATTTCATGTCATTATCTTTGTACCAAAGGAAACGTAGAAAATTTCTATGCTCTTCACATACTTTAAAGCAGTAGAACATCTGTTTTATATCAGCTGTTATCGCCACTTTTTCAAGGCGGAAACGAATAAGTATCCCTAATAGACTGTTCGTAAAGACAGGCCCAGACAACCATACGTCGTTTAAACAAACACCTTCGTGTTTGGCTGAGTCCAGAACAACTCTTATCTTTCCAGGTTTTTTGGGGTGATAGACCCACGAATATCGGCAAATACCAACATTCTTCGGTTTCTTCTACTGCGGGAGCCACTTCCGCATGACCATTGTCTATTATCCCTTGCATGAATTCGACAAAATGTTCAGATTTTACTTTGTCTTTCAATAAGCTCAAATGTAATGACTTAGCTCTCTTCAATGCAAGGTCCCTGTTGTTGGGGAGTCTCTGTCTTGTCATGCGAAACGGTAAAGGACAAATCCAATTACCACCAGAATCTTTCCGAAATTCTTTTTGCATTTTCTGAAGAAATTGTTTATCTTCAATGGACAGACCTGGCTTATTGTCATTTTCGGTTCGTGAAAACACAGTTTTACCTTCATTTTCATTGTTAACAGAGTCATCCTTTGTAGGGTTGTCCTTCAACTCAAACTCACTAGAACAAGGAGCAAATATAGATGGTCTGTCACTTCGTAAGATGTAAGTTTTGTTTATGCTGAATTACAGATACATGCTTCGCTAAAAGGTGCATAGTATGTTTAGGATATATTAAAATAAAGTATTGTTTTAGATACTTTTAATGGGGACAATGACCAAAACATTTAAATATTTCAGTATAAAAATTGCAATGTATTAGAAATCAGCAATAAATCATCTGTAACTTCGTTTATCATTAATATCTCATTTAATTTTTCTAAAATTTTCTACCTTAAAATCTTGTTATATGAATTATTTCTATTTTATGGCATTGGTGTGGTGCCGGAAGTGATGGCCCTTGCGGTTGAGGTAGCTGTGGCCTTTTTGTTTCAGGTAGGTGTTGTCCTTGTGGTTCTGGTAGCTGTTGCCCTTTTCTTGTGGTTGTTACTCCACTATTACCTGAACTTCAGCGTTGTTTCCAGGAAAATTTAGCGGCTGAATACTGGTCCCTGATCTCAATTCCATAAACCGGATTTTGGGGTTCCCACAAATCTGTCAGACCGAGCTTTTTTATTTAGATAGAGCTTGGTAAGTATCTCTCCAATATTGACTGGTTTTGTCGGGCTCTGGAAAACAGAGGACTAATATTTCGAAATAAGTTTCGATACATTAATATATGAAATCAAGAATTCAAGGTAACAATATAACATTATAAACAACAATATACAGTCATATGCAATACATTTATGACATTTGCAATACCTGGTAAATACCTATGTCAGTAATATTATCTGTTCTACAAGTCTCAGTCTTTAATGGCAAGTTTTTATACGATAATATGACACGATTCCTTAAAGAGTAATCTTGAATACATGGCAATCTTTGAAGTGTTCTAACTTTCCCTTTACATCAGCTATTGACCTGATATCCAAAAGGATGGTCAAGTTCTTTACAACTGAACTTGGATTGATTGATGTCTTGATAAGGCTGTTGAAATTCTCCAAAGTAATTGATGCCTTTTGGTTGGCCCTTGTAGAAATCCTGCTAAAAAACTGGTCGACATCCTCATTGGTGTGACCAACCATGAGAAAGCTGGTTTTATTCTGCAAATTAAACTTGCCCTTACGGTCACTTGAAATAAGCGGTCACTCCAATATCCCCCAGCAGTTTTCCCTGTATAATTTTATTGGAATTAACAGCCACGAAAATCTTAATCATAATATTTTAAATATTGATTTTAAATCATATTACTTGATTTAAAATCCAAGTATATTGCACATATCTATATATGGCTTATGAGAAACAAATTGATCAAATATGTTTAATTTCTAAAGAATTTAATTTATTCCTTTGTGTTTGAAAATACAAATTTCTCGGATTTTTTTTCTCTCTCAAAAATTACATAATGGTAGTTACAAACATACCAACCGAATTAGGTTGAATTTCTATCAATAACATAGGAAAGTAGGACATAGTTGACACAGAACACAAAAGTGCCCCATATTTGTCTGCATCAACTACATCATTAACTACATTGTCGCAGGAAAAATAAAAACCATGTATTATATAAGATGGTAGTTCCCAAACAATAAAAAGGTCAAACAATTCACTCTAACAGAAATCTGATTGGTGCCATGTATAATTGTCCTACATATGGGACATGGTTGGCTCAATGACTGATATATTTTTTTTTTTTGCATATTCCTTGCAAAAGATGTTACCACATTGAATCAGAACGGCATTGTTTGGACGCTCTACATAGACTGTACACCTTCTTCGTTGATCATCCTGTAATTAGAAAAAAAGCATGCTTCAAATACTTAATTGTTTGAAGAAAAGAATAATCATGGGAGTTTTTTGGAGCAATTCATTTAATGGCATATAAAAGTGCTTAGCTAGCTCACAAACTGACTAAAATCCCGATGACTCTGTGCAAATAAACATTTATAAACTGCAATTCTAAAACTGTGACACACTTAACTGAAAAATACCCCCTTGCAATACTATGAAATTCAGAATGTTCAAACTCTGGAATAATGGTATATAAAAAGAACATATTTTGCGTTCGATGTCTTTCTTCTTACCATAAAGATGATTCTAACAAAGTTACTGAAGTTTAAAAAAAATTAACTGAAAAAATCAGCTGTGAACAGTACATACTACGTCTTTCGTGAACCCAGCAAAGTTTAATAGAGGTTCCCGGGCTTGTGGTTGCTCACCTGGTTACATTACATACAGTATTCACATGAATGAAAGAAGACCCAAAATATCCATATCCCTTTATTTGTTCATATACCTGAAATCCTTCGACTTTAAATTTCATAAACACAACTTTACACCAGTGAAATGCACAACCATTAGTAGAAACCCAGTATACCGCTTCTTCAGAGAGCCTTTTGTGATCTTTAATAAAATAACCAACCAACAGGTTTTCGAAGTAAAAGCCAGCTTGGAAGTTATTTAAACTTTAAAGAGTCTTTTGTGATCTTTTATAAAATGTTCAAACTTTAAGCTTGTTTTTCAATCAGAAGAGTTAATTTGCTATGTATTATTACTAATGAGTTCAATCAAATAATAATATAAACATTTTTATAAGAACTAATAATTTTAACTATTGAATTAAACACTTAGTTACAACATGTTTTATTTCAATAAAAAAACGTATACAAATTTACAGGTGCCAATTTTAGTAGGTGCCGATTTCACTTTATTTTCTTGTGCCGAATTCACTAGGTGCCGATATCACTTGATACTTGCAGACAGACAGGGGTAAAACTTTTCATCGCGGGGGGGGGGGGGTGCATTAAAAGGAATGGCAGTGCAATGTGGGAATAATTCTATGAGCCTGGGTTTGGCAGGTTGGGATATGTCTGACAACACAAAACATAGCGAAGCCTCCCTTTTCTGGATTCTCATTTGAACCCATTTGGAAAGCTTGATCTGTCGGTATACCACCCACCAACAGTGAAATGTTTGTAGCTGTTTTGTATATTTTACCCGTTTTTTGAATTTATGTTGTTATTTCACATCATCGGTCTTTGCAGGACTTTTATTTGATGTGTTTCCATCCTCTGCAGGTTTTTGCATGCATGCATGGTCCTGGAAAAGATACATTGTTTCAAAGATTGATTTACAACTAACTTCAACTGCTGGTGGACCAGACTTGTCTGACATGAAAATTTTACCTTGCGTGTTATACAAATTTACTGTCTTATCAAAATTCTAAACACTTAAAAATACTGAGGCTTCATTCCGTGTATGGCACTCGGTAGATGTCCTTGGTACTGGATTTGGCTTCCTATTTCTTTTTTTTTTGGTCATGAGTACTTCTTTTGTGACAACTTTTGGATTATTGCTTTCCATATCATTTGGTATTAATGCTGCAGATTCTGATTCTTGAATGCGTTTATAAAAACAAAATGAGTAATCCGAAACCGGATTCGGAATTATGATTCAGAAACGGTATTAAAAATGCGCCCCAGGTTATGGTTTTCTGACAAAACTAACTGCCATGAAGAAACATAGTAAAACAGAACATTTGTGGGCTATTTTTGTAATAACTACGGTCCTTAATTTTTCATGCCTTTGAGTGGGTAAAATGCAATGTCATAATATATGTGACGTCTTCATTGATTGTCCTACGACATCATTTTTGCATAAACTGTTATTGTTTCCATTTAAAATTGTAGGAATGCAGTTATCACAAAAGGGTCTATTATAATCATATATCAGGAAAAGGGTAAAAAGATGGGAGACAGAAATTCTAAAATTAAAAAACCAACAATGTAAATATTCCAGTTTTAGGGGCAAGATGATATATAATTTTTTGTATATCATATCCATTACCATCAGTAGGGTCCTGTTCCAGGTCCCCTCTTAGGTTGGAAGATATTTATAATTCCTTGGGGGTTTCAGAAACTTAAGTGCCTTGTCCCTTCTTTTCAAAAAGTTTATAAGTAGGATCCACTGGGTCTAGAAGAAATAGGAAAAAAAAAGGGAAACGGGGAATGTGTCAAAGAGACAACGACCCAAAGGGGAGTAATAACAACTCAAAGCCACCATAAGATCTTCAATGAACGGTGAGGAAACCCCACACCCAACGGCAGGTCGGAGTTGGTCCCTCAATAAAGAGTAATCAAGTTCAGCGAAATAAACATCATCCTAGACTCCCATAGACATAAAGTGAACTAACTAGAAAACAGACAAGACACACAAAGGCTTAATAAATTTCCTGACTTAGGACAGGCGCAAACCTGCTGCGGCAGGGTTAAACTAGTTTTATTGGATCCAAACCTTCCCCCTATAGCCAATGTGATAAATCAAAAAAACAATCGTAACAACAGTAAAATTCAGTTGGCAACAAGACTGAGTCAATTGTGAAAAATGAAACTGAAAGAACTAAATATACGGACATAAACATGAAATCACAAGAGACTACTAGCAGTTAACTGACATGCCAGCTCCAGACCCATTACCAACTGATAAATTAAGTTATGTATCCTCAGTATACAGCTTCCATCAAGATCCCTTCCTGTGAGGAGTTTAGTATAATGATTTCAAGGATATACCGGAATCCATAACCCGTGTCCATGCAATACTAATTTTAGAAATTTAGAATGTGTTTAGTTAAAATGCAAAGACCCTATAAAAAAATCAATGTTAATACCAAAGGCCATACGTAATGACTTGACGACAATATCGTAATTATAGCCCTTATGAATTAGACGATTTAAAGGTTTTATAAGTTTGTTAGGCGAGTTTAAGTTTTTTTTTACTCTTATGTAAAACATTACCATAAAATAATGGATGTGAAATACCAGCCTTGATTAGATGTTTACAGGTTGCATTGTATTTATGAACCAAGTCTTTATATCGATGATAAAATTTAGTAAAGGTTTTAACTAGTTAATGATAACGAAAACCTTCATGTAATAGTTTTTCAGTTATGAAAAGATTCCGTTCATTAAAATCGCAAACTTTATTACATACTCGAGTAAATCGAACAAGTTGAGATATGTAAACACCATATGATGGCGCTAATGGATTCATAAATTTTAGTATCTAGTTTACCATTCGTTATATCAAAATTGATGTCAAAGAACGGACAATGATGGATATTAGAATTGGCTTTATTCAAAGTAAGTTCTTTAGGGTAGATGTCCTTATAATACGTATTGAAGTCGTCATTATTTAAAGCTAAAATATCCAAATATCGGAAAGTGTTGTTAAACTTTTCAATTAAATGGTGTTTAGATGGGTCTTTGCTGATGTTGGTCATAAACTGAGATTCGTAGCAGTACAAAAAGAGGTCCGCTATTAGTGGTGCAAAATTGGTACCCATAGGAATTCCTATGACCTGGCGATAAATATAGTTACCGAAACGAATGTATATATTGTCAAGTAAAAATTCAAGTGCTGAATTCATATCAAAACAAGTCTAATTAATTGAGTTCTTTTGTTTTGTATTACTAAAATGTGTTTGAAAGGAATTAGAACAAATATATTCACAATCGGATTTTTTGAATGCCCATTGAATAAGACGTCTAAATTTTTCCTTTATAAGATTATGTGGTAAGGTAGTATAGAGGGTAGAGAAATCAAAACTTTCAAGGGATTCGAAAGGGGCATTATAAGCATTCAATTTATCGAGAACTTCCAATGAATTTTTTACACTCCAAACATGATTGATACCACTGTTTTCATATACTTTGTTACAGAAATTTTTAACCAGGTTTTTAATAGCAGTCAAAGTATTAGTGAGTATAATAGAAACTTTAGTAGTAGAACAGTGACTAGATTACAAAATGAATCTGGATTTATATGGCGTTTTGTGGAGTTTAGGAACCCAGTACATAGTTGGAACTGTTTTAATATCAGGTTTAGCCTGTAAGGATGTAGCTGTTAGAAAATGTATGTTTGTAATTTCATTTTCCGTTAATTGGGTTAATTGAAAAGTATTTGAACTGGTAATTTCTTTTTGGAGTACTTCTATATAATGTTTACGACAAACTATAATGATGTTATTAGCAGCCTTATCAGCTGGGACAAAAACGATTTCCTTGCCAAATTCTTTAAGTTTCTTTTTGATGCGAGAAACGGTTGGTTTATTTTTGTTGTCATGGCGGAAATGTTGTTCAAAATGTTTAATTCGGATATCGACAATTTTCATGATAGCATTGAAGAAAGAATCCAAAGATTTTTTGTCAACGTGTTCACGTTTAACCCAATTTTTACAATAAGTCCTTAGTGAGTCGTGGATGGTATTACGACAATTTTTCCAATTAATTTTAGAAGGTGTTCTATATTTTGGACCTTTCTTTAAGAAATTAATAAGCTCTTTGTCCTGCAAGATGTTGAGATCTCCTGTGATGTCATGGGAGCTAGCAGTATAGGCGTATTTTGAATTGTTGCAATTTCATGAATCAGGCACAG
>MJUU01070042.1:9801-22005 GCA_002080025.1 Modiolus philippinarum
GACAAGTCAACAACTTTCAGACGTACCAATTGGGACGAAAAAACGTTAATCAAACAACATTATAAGGATACAGATATGCTTAAAGTTCCACCTAAAGATAACACCTTGCCTACCATGTACTGGATTCCCAAGCTTCACAAAAATCCGTTCAAACATCGTTTTATTTCGGCTTCTAGTAAGTGTTCTACTACTAATTTATCTATCCATTTAACTAGTTCACTTACTTGTATAAAGGAACTGGTTATTAAATACTGTGAAATAACTTATCAAAACTCTGGTGTAAATTAATTTTGGAGTGTAAAAAAATCAATTGAAGTTTTGGATAAACTACAATCTATTCAAAGACCAGTCTCATCCATCGACAATTATGATTTTTCCACACTTTATACTACCCTTCCACATAAGCTGATTAAATCAAAATTGGGACAATTTTTTAAATGGTCTTTTAAATTTTCTGGTCTGCAATTCATTTTTTCTAACAAAAAGCAAAGGATTCTTCTCTTATATTATATGCAATAGTTATTGTTCCTGGACATGTGATGATATGATAAATGCATTCAATCTTTTGCTGGACAACATTTTTGTTCGTTTTGGCAACACTATCAACAGGTCATAGGTATTCCCATGGGTACAAATTGTGCACCTCTCATTGCAGATCTTTTTTCTGTTCTGTTACGAAAGAGACTTCAAGAAAAAACTTCAAAATTGAACCATACCAAACAGTGATAATTCTATTTCCATTTTCAATGATAACAGCAGGTATATTGACAATATCCTTACTATTGACAATCCCCAGTTTTTAGATTATGTAGACATTATTTACCGACAAGAACTGAAATTAAATAAAGCTAACAATGATTTCAAATACTGCCCTCTTCTGGATCTAACCATCATTATTGACGCTGGTAAAATAAAAACTAAAATATATGATAAAAGGGATGATTTTGATTTCACTATAACTAATTTCCCTTTTCCTGACGGCGACATCCCACAAGCTCCATCATACGGGGTGAACATTTCTCAACTTGTACGATTCGCACGTGTTTGTTCTACTCTTGACGATTTTAATGAAATTAACCTTACTATCACAGCCAAACTTTTACAACAGGGTCACAGATTTCATATTTAAGAAGTATTATGATAGATATGAATATTTAATATCTAAATATGGCGTTACTCGCAAACAGCTTATTACTGAGGGCATTTCTAATCCTCGTTTTTACAGTAGTGTTGTTAAAAAATGCTAGAACTGATTAAAAATCCAGAAAAGCTGGACGTAACTTACATTCTTAACGTAATAGGGGATATTGACAAGATACTCTGCTTGCATCTGTTAAATTAGCTTTGAGATCTGGTGACCTGAAAATTTTAAATACATACTGGCCTCTCACTGATACTGTCGATGTGTACTGAAATATATGATGATTCTTGACCAAATCCTGCGGGAAGGTTTGAGTTTGATTTTTCTTCCGTAGTGTGGCAGTGTTTTACCAGCAGACTAGGCTCCAATAGCAAGCCGGCAGTTTAACGGCGAGCACCTCTTGACCCATCTTTCAAAATTACGTATTGTCATTTTCTCTCCGTTCAAAATTGTGGTCATGGAGTTAGCAGTCTATTGGGTTTTATTCGTATGTTTACTTAACTATAGGGAAACGGGACAGATAAAAGGGGGGATTGGGTACCCATAAACCGGTTTAACCCTAACGCTGGCTTTTGCTAGTGCCGGTAAGTCCGGCTGTCCCGAGTTCCTCTCGTTGTTTACGTTTGTCTTTTGTCTAATTTGAGTTCCCTAGCAGATTGTGGCACGTAATTATAATTTTCAGCCATTGTAGGTGTTTCCTGTTGTCCCTTTTATTTCGTTCCTCTGAATGATACAAATAATTTAGTTTTGACTGAAATAGAAAATTACTGTAATTGTACTTTTTTTCGCGGTGTATTTATTTTCACGAATTTCGCGGTCAACACTTTTCCGCGAAAATAAATACCCGCGAATTAGTATAAATATGCGTAATAAGTAATATAAAGCATACGTCTTATGGCGATACCGCGAAATTAAATACCCGCGAACTTGTATGCAGACGGAAATACGCGAAAATAAGTACCCGCGAAAAAAAGTACAGTTACAGTATATTTGGAAATTTTTTCTCCTAATTTGCAATGTTAAATGTAATTTTTAGCCACTATAATCTAATAATTTAAAAACGATGTCTCATAAATATAACCTAAGATTATGCCCCTTTTGTCCAGTTCAAAATTCGTGTAGAAATTTTTACAATGTTGTGAAATAATATTCAAAAACATTTTACCACTTCACAATCAAAAAAAAAAGTTCAATAGGCTCTACTTCTGTTCTACAGAAAGAACAAGACTTTGTGTCTTTCAAATGAATTTTATATAGAAATTTGTTTGTAGGAAGACTTCTGTGTAGTATTTTATACTGAAATGTAGTAAGGTACGTTTGTTTGCATATTTGTTTTCAATAAAATAAAATAATTACACCAATTAGCAATTTCACATTGAAAACTTTCTTCCCATTTTTTCAAATTTTTCGACAGCTGCATAAAACACTTTACCTCTTAAATCTTAATAAACAAACTTTGGTTTCTTAACCCCCAGTAAAGATTTAAAAAAAAGAGTCCCATGCTTCAAAATTTCCAAAAACAATGTTACGCATATTAATTCTCACATATTCCTTAAATGATTTTGGCATTCTCGATAATAAACTGTAATTTTTCATAAAATCCCTAGTCATTACAATATCTTCAATTAAATCAAAATGATAAAAATCTGTTTTTAAAGGGTCTATGATATCATACAGATATTGTACACCATGATTCTTTCGTCTAAAATGAAATGAAAATTCTTCACAAGGAATAAAATTCAAAATATTTAAAGACAATTCATCTTTTAAATTCAATTTAGTAGAAGGTTTGACATTGATAAACCAAGAAACACATCTCTCCAAAAAGGATTTGATAACTTAAAGGCTGCTTCATAATTTCTTTTTCTTGCTGAAATTCAAAAACTCTTTCACCTCCATATTCATATAAATTTTCTAACAAGATCTTCTGCCTAGGACCTGCAAGATTACTAAAAATCTTTCTTTCTAATCCAACCAAGTTTTAAGTACGAAATAAATGGGGGTAAATGAACCACATAAAGTCCATCCTTTTTCAAGATCTCCCACTAATGTATTTTTCTGAATTCTGTCAGTTTTTCCTCTCCACATATTTATAAAACATTGCATTCAACTTATTTAACTTATTTTCCTGCAAGTTTCGTAATGACGTAAAGAGGTGAACAAGTTTTGGATTTGATAACATTTTCACAATTGTAATTTTCCCATCAAGTTTTGGATTTGCTTATGTTTTCACAACAGTAATTTTACCCATCAATGTAAGTTTCCCATGTTCCCAACTTTTAAAAAAATTGTTACTTCCTTAATTTTCCTTATAGAAAATAATGTTTACAATAGCTGACAGATCAACAGAAAACTTCAGGCCCAGAACTTTAAAATTAGAGTGTGACCAATTTAAATCTAGATTATGACATAAAATATGATAAGAATATGTTTTGCTTCCTACCCAAACTGCTCTTGTGGTTGATTTATTGATTTCAATCCTGAAGCATCATACAAAGAATCATAACATTTCATTACTTCTTCCAATGAAGATTCAGTGCCATCAAGCATTAAAAAAGTATCATCAGCATATTGAATAATAAGTTCTTCTGTTCCACTAATAGCAATACCTTGAACATTAGGGTAATAATTCCACTCCATTGAAAAACAAATATGGAGATAAAAGATCACCTGTCGGAAGTCTCGACTAAGACTAAAATATTTGGACATATTTCCATTATTTATCACACAACTTTTTGCATCAGAATACCGGACTTCATACCAAATAGACTGACCAAAATTAAAACTCTTCAAAGCATCTGTAAGAAAATTCCATTCAATAGAATCAAAAGCCTGTTCAAAGGCGACTAAAAGTAATAGCGCTGTTTTATTTTTTTCTTCTTCTAGATAATCAGAGAGTAAATGTGTATTTTCTCCAATGATTCTGTCTTTCGGGGAGCCTTTTGAGTGTCACTTATTATATGTGAAAGTACTAATTTTAGCCTACTTGCCATTGCTGATGATTCAACTTTTTAAATCAGTGTTTAGAAGACTTATAGGTCTCCAATTGCTCATAAAACGCCTATCTTTACCTTCCTTTGGTATACATGTTATAACACTTTGATATTGAAATACTGAAAAATGTCCCGATTCATAGCCATCAGACATATTTTTTACAGCATTTGAACATTCTTCAAACACAAGGTTACCTTCACAGCTTTCTTTTTGATCTTCTGTTAATTTACTGTTGTGGTTAAAAAGGGGCTCTTCTAAGTTACCAGTTTTCTTTGATGAATAAAGATCTGAATTAAAACAGTTTTGTGAATTTCATGAAAGTCTCAAAGGCAACTTATTTTTGGAGTTATACATTGAGATCAAACTTTAAAATTTGTTCCAATTAAAACAAGCAATCTCCTTAATTTAAGAAATATTTTATTCCAGTCAATGGTAAATTTTCGGAAAGTCTCAAAAACATAAAACACAAACATAAAAACACAAAACACTCAAAATCTTGGCACTCAAAGTGGGAATTCCTCATAAAAACTGAAGTGACATAATGTGCTCCGGAAGGTTAGGCATGTCTTGCTTAATAAACAGCCACCGTCATGTTGACTTTAAACATGACAAAAAAGGGACCAGAGCATGAATTCATCATCACTTGTTGTCTATATAAAAACAATAACAGTACATTGACTTTGACATAAACGCAATATTAGGATGATGATTAGAAACGCGGGAAAATGCGACCCTATGGTGATCATTTTCACCGTTTCGAGCCGAATCCTTAAAAAGAGTTTATGTCAAATCAATGTACTGTTATCGTGTTTATACTGCAACATTAACAAGGCGAATTGTAGGTAAAATTTATCGATTATAAATGACTATTAAAAAAGTGAAGCGGACGTGGTTAGCTTGGAAGGAATCCATGTTTTCTTGCAACGTCATGGAACAACCTCTACGGAAAAATATTGTGGACGTCATTGAGAAAGTGTTATACGGTCAGTGACTGTATATCACTTATGTTTATTAAGTCAATGTAGTTTACATACGCAAAAAGAGAGGTTGCAGTATAAACGCGACAAAGAAAAGAACAGAACATTAAATTCATCATTGCCTTTGTCTATAGATTTTGACAAAGTGTAGTGCAGAGCCTGAACTTCATAATCACATGTTGTCTGAAAACATGAATACAAATATTAAAGAGCCTGAAATTCGACATCGCCTTTTGTCTATAAACATAAAAAAGTATTATAGAGCCTGAAATTTGCAATTGGCTGTTGTTTATAAACATAAAAAGTGTAATACAGATACTGAAATTCGCCATTGCCTGATGCCTTTAAAAATGACGACGACGAGTATTACAAGTACAGAGTTCAAAATATGCCATCGCCTATTGTCTATAAAAGCAGCAAATATATTATAGAGCCCGAAATTCGCTATCGTTTGTTGTTTATAAAAATGACAATGAGTACAGTCCGGTGACCTGTTTGATGTGGACCAAATATGATATCAAGAAACATGCAAATGTTTGTGCTATGTCCGATTCATACATCAAGTCTTCTGATTTTGTTCCTTCAGATGTAAAAGATATTTGTATTTCAAAAATTGTACAATATTTTTGAATGGTAGCTGTCACAGAGATACAATGGCAAAATGAATTCTGTTAAAGACATAAGTTTCCTTACACTCGACTTGATGAGTGCCCTGTATTTGTCTATATGTTGTAATCGTCCACTAGCTTCAGACACTAGTGCTTTTGTCGGGCAAAGGATGACAGTGATTGTAAGAGCACTTTGTCAGTTTAAATGATGTTTGTTGACAATCCCGCACCCATGACCAATGAAGACATGGATGTAGCGTTGCTCGACAATTAGCAAAGAATTCCGCTTAAACCGGTGCTAGGGGCCTTCTTGAACTTACTATGAGGTATGAGAAAAGATCATTGTTTAGTAGACGACTTCAAGATGAAGAACAACAATAAAAGCGTTGTTCCTTTGCTTGTTTTTTACCAGACTTTACCAGTTTTTTGCTTGTATTTGTAGAGACTTTGTCTCATTTCAATTTACTCCATTTCCTTTTATTCACCATAAACCCTATTTGAAATGATCGCTTTGATTGATTACCTACTAGCGATAAAATCGCCATCTTGTTAGTTTGGGAAACAATGGTAAGAAGTTTTTTAAACCAGAAAAAAATACCCACGATGTTAGATATTTATTTAAGAATTGAATGCAATATTTTTGTAGTTTTATTAGAGTGTAAAAGCGTGTACCGTAGCACATTTTGAAAAAAGCGCGCTAGCGCTTCATGTGAAAAATGATTTGAAGTAACCGTAACCAATCAAATATGGTGATTTCCTTACGAAGTAGAACGAATGCAATTTTATGTAGTTATTGCCATTGGTATATGATATATATAGTATATGAAATGAGTTTCTTCAGCGTTTCTCTAAGTGCGTCATTTCATGTCATTTTAATGGTTAGGATTCGGTATGAATTGTAAATCGGTCTTGATACATTTTCTTTCTACATGGAACAACACTTAGTTTGGATTCTAATTGATTGTTAATGTTGTACTTAACAAGAAAACGGCATATAGCATAACCAGTGTGAATGAAATTTACACTTAAATATCAAATTTCCTTAAGTGTATCACCCTAGGATATTAATGAGCCTGAAAGATATTATCGCCTGTTGTCCGTGACAAAGCGTAGTGCAGAGCTTTAGACTAAATAGCAAACGCCGTCTTTTAATATGACAAAGCAAACTGCAACGCCTGTTGTCCATATATTTGATAAAAAATATTTAAGAGCCTTGAATTTGCCTATTTTAATATTTTGTCTATTAACATTAGAAAAACGTAGTGCAACTCCTCAACGATTTACATAATTATTACATAATATTTTGTTATATCCAGCGTAACACGTTTACACATATTTTCTTCTCTTTGATCACCTTTAATTTGCATTAAAATGAATATTTAAATAAAGCAATTTGAAAATAATTGGAAAGTATTTTTCCTTATAATAAGAATATGAATTTCATAAAGCTATGACTTTGATCGCCGGTGCAACAGTACTAAAATGACGCATGTTTATCAATGTTATCTGGTAGTCCTTTTCTACCACTTTCTATCAGCACTTCTGAAGAAAATGAGATATGAATTTATTCAAACAAACTGCAATTTCATTGTGGTTTGATAAAACCTTGTATAATAGATAAGTTTTTTTTTCAAGTTTAAAACAAGAGTTCCATTAAATTATGAAATAAATTTCAATCTATCTGGGATAAGGGAATAAATTCGTTTGAACAATCGATTTCATTTTTACACATGTCTAGAACAAATAATGTAAGAACAGAAGTACTTTGATTTGCATTTCACATTATCATTTTGGCATTATATTAGATACACGGCGAGTGTCTTATAAGAAGTAGGAGATGCTTACTCTACCGGTACACCTTATCTTACCCATGGTTTTTATTGGGTCCATGTAGTTCATCTCTATGTGTTCCTTTATTTTTCTTTTTTGTCCCGTACTCAAGTAGTGTCCTTGTTTCTTAGTGTTTTCGATGTTGCCGTTGTCCGTGGATTGTTCGTTCTTTTGAATGACGGTTCGGTTCTCTCACTTATTTTACTCTACAGCCTCCATTCAGAAAGTTTCAATGTCTTTGGCAGAAAACGACATAAATATTCAGTGACAACCAGGGTCATGGGTCTAAGTAACTTAATTCTTTTTTTTATTCTTCACTCCGCAAAAAAGTACATAAAGATACAAAATATACTGACATAAAAAGTTTTGCAACACATTTTCAATTTTAAAAATAATGATTAAATGCTGATAAATTCTGTCCTCAGCTAAAACTTTCCGCAATTTGCTTTAATCTAACCCGCAAAAAATTCTTCATTTTGTTAGGTAGGGTGCACATGATATCAAATCTCTGCGCAGATCTGAAAAATATTCATATAAAAAATAGCATGAATAAATCATGTTCCCAGAGAAGCTTTCTTTATTCGGAAATCCCGAAACACACCAAAGAACAAGATGTTTTGTTGAATAATTCATATTACATGAATATTTATGAGATATGCGCAGGGAAAGTGCGCACAAAACTGAGTGTGTTAAATTTATTTCTGAGTGTGTAAAATTAAATCAGACAGAATAAAAAGGTATGTATAGCTGTCGTGCATGGAGAATAAACAAAAATGAAAATATGAATTAAAACTAAAATCTAAAAAAATATATGTACAAGAAAGAAAAGGCCCAAATTTTCGGAGTTAAATCCTTTTACGATGGTGAAAAAGAAGAACAGGACATCACCGTGGACCAGAGACACGTCTCACTTCTGTTGTCTCCAACTAAAACCCTGTAATAAGAACATCAAAGACATGGCCTATATAAAAAAAAATTAACGTTAGGTGTATACGTAGAAATTACAAACTCAATGATAAACAAAAGTAGTTAACTCCGAAAATTTGGGCCTTTTCTTTCTTGCACATATATTTTTTAGATTTTAGTTTTAATTCATATTTTTACTTTTTTGTTGTTCTCCATGCACGACAGCTATACATCCCTTCTTATTCTGTCTGATTTATATGACATTAAGCTGTGTCGCAACATATATTTTTATTTTGTGTAAAATTAATTCTGCGTGTGCAAAAAAAAAAAATTCTCAGTGCATATTCTTATTTCTCGGTGCATTTGAAAAAACACAGTGCATTTTAAAAAATCTCAGTGTGTGATTAGAAAATCTCGCTGTGTAATTTTACACAAATGTCTTTCCCGATAGTTTTGACGAGAACGGCTTGCAATAGATATTTTCGCATGGCTTAAATTTCGCGATTGTGATTCCCAAACCTACTCGTGAGGTTTTATTTTCACTATTCTCGCATACCTTCCGTTACGCTTGTAATGAAAACTAATTTTCGCGAGGGGGAATTTCCGCACCAATGGCAGAATAAGCGAAAATAAATCCAACGCAAAAATTTCCCCTTTAAAAGTACTTTTCTGTGTCTCTACTTCTGCTTCCACCTCATTCCGTTGTACTGGCCTATCCCAGGGTTACTGTGATGAATTCATTCCCGATGGAAAAAACATAAAGATAATTTATGATAAAACATTACATAAGATAAAATGCAACAAATAACAAAATACCGAAGTTGCTGTAAATTAGTTTCTGCATATATCCATTTCGACAACTTATGTCTCGTCAGTGCAGATCATATCAAAAGTGTATTCATGATGTTTATTTGTCACAACTCCTTGTACCATACTTCATATAAATTGTGAAGGAATTATTCTCTATGATACACGCTCAATTTCTTTGAGCTGGAGTTAGATATGAACAGTTGTATCGCTTCCACGGGAATTTCATTGATCGAGCGCCAAGTTAAAAAAATATCACGCGTGATGTGATATAACTTTTTCGACGTTTCTATTGGACCACTAAGAGATCTCGTTTGACGTGATTAACGTTACCTAGTAACGGTATTGTTATTAAAAACAAAAAAGAGATGTCATAAAATAGAAAAAAGAAGGGAAACGGGGAATGTGTCAAAGAGACAACGACCAAAGGGGAGTAATAACAACTCAAAGCCAACATAAGATCTTCAATGAACGGTGAGAAAACCCCACACCTAAAGGTAGGTCGAAGTCGGCCCCTGAATAAAGAGTAATCAAGTTCAGCGAAATAAACATCATCCTAGACTCCTATAGACATAAAGTAAACTAACTAGAAAAAAGACAAGACACACATAAGCAAGCAAACAAAGAACCGAAGTTTGGCACTAAAAATTCACTGCATTTATTAATGAAAATCATAAGAAAAATAGTTTTAACAACTAGAAATTACTGTATATCGCTGGATATCAACTCGCCGAAGTTTCGTTTATTATATTTTGATATAAAGTAGCTCTAGTTAATATCAATCGATCTACAATTCTTTTTCGTTATGAAAACTATAAGTAAATATTTTGCAACGACATGTTCATTTGTTGCAATAAAATGTTATATAAAAACAAAGACTGTAGTCAGGAAAAAAGTCATGTCTAGGTAATGAGATTGTATGATTTGATGCTAGAACTATTAGAATGAAATCCATCAAGTCTAATAATGCAAGGTTGTCCCCCTAAAAGCTCAGGACATATCTAACATATTTGTTCCGTTTGCTGAAAGCCCCTTGTTTTTTCTATCTCATTTTGTATAAAAAAAATTAATTTACAAACTCATAGTTTGCTTTTCCGTACAAAAATTACATTTATTGTAGCACACCTTGATAAATATTTTTAAAATTTTTTTCTTCCCAGTAAATTAGAATAGTAGTAAATCACGGAAACGTTGATGTTCTTGACACGCAACTGTTGTTTTGCGACTAACGCAAAGGCATGCCACAAACCAAACGTTTTAATGTTTTTAAATCATGGGAAATGATACAACACCGATATATTGCTGCTTTTTTTAGGTGAGAGCTAGTACTTTTAGTAGTTCTGATGATAAGCACTCATTATCATGTTTCGCTCAGTCTAAATGACGTTCTCCTTGTTTCTTGAAAGTCATTGTTTGTCAATCTGCGTGTGCAAAATAAATCATCTAACTTGATAGCATCCAAGATCTTAAAATAACGCTGGAGCGGAAGTCCTTCAACTTATAGACCAATACAGTTTGCGTCTTCTTTGATAGGGGTAATAATAAAATTTCCGAACAGAATTGTTAAGAGCCATAATAGAAGACTCAAAAAGACAAAACAGGTGGAGAGTCACCAGAAAATTGTAAACCGCAATGACTTGATACTGGCATTTCAAAAGAAATGAAGGTTTAAACAGGTTTTATGCCGTCCATAACCTCCCCTTCCAGTAGTGTCCGGTAACAACTCAACAGCAATTGCTTTTGAAAGGACGTAGACAATAAAAAGAATTCATAATCCAAGTATTAAGTACATGTAAAGAAAAAAAGAATCTTGAATCACAGTACGGACCGAAACTTCAATTTTCCAGGTATTATAATCCCATAATAGAATTTTGGGAAATTTTCTGTTAAGACACATACTTGTATAATGGTTCAAAATATGAAATAAAATTTTGGGGTCATCGCGCAAAACTGAAACTGAAAATCTCGGGATTTTAGAAAAGATAGGGAAATGGCTTTATGAGAGGATAGATTAAAAATCTATTATAGATTTTCACATTATTAAACACAGTATTTGCATTATATTTCAACGACAAAGCCGTCTTCATCAGATGCAAAACAAAAATGTCACTTTTTTAGATAGCTAGTGCATAATGACATTATGATCTGAACATTCTTTGAAAGTTTCATTGAATTCCACTGAGGGTCTAGAAGGAGTTGTTTCCACAAAGTATGAACACAATGGTAGACACCCCCCCCCCCCAAAAAAAAATATCATCAAATCAATTTTTTCAATACCTTTTGCACAATGGCAATTCGTATTGAACATTCTGTGATAGTTTCATAGAATTCCACCAAGTGGTCCAGGAGGAGTTGCCGCAACAAAGTGTGTACCCTTATTGTGGACAGACGAACGAACGACTGGGTACCATGATCACTATATACTTCGCCGCTAAAGCGGAGTATAAAAAATCGTTGCTTGGGCACAATTACACACCGAGAGGTTTATAGGATATAGGGACCGACCATTTAACCTGAAGGGGGGGTTATGGTTTTTTTTCTGGACAGAAATTTTTTTTCGCGCTTCGCGCGAAACAAATTATTTATTTTTTGCACACGTATCAACAAAATATTTTTTTTCAAAATTAACATTATTTTTCTGGGCAGAAAACCTCATTCAGAAATTTTTTTTTCATCATTTTGGCAGCCAAAATATTTTTTTCACATAGAATCAGATCCAAAATATTTTTTTAGAAAAAAACCATAGCCACCCCCCCCCCCTTCAAGTTAAATGGTCGGTCCCTAATCATTTATTACATGTGAAGTCAAAGCGCAAAATGTTAATTAGGATGAAAATCTATACTCTTATGTTAAAAGAATGTAATCCCGTGCCTGTAAAGTTTTCTTTTCATCATGTACCACATTTTTCGTCTTGTTCTCGGAAAATAAATATTATTATCTG
>MJUU01070044.1:0-15021 GCA_002080025.1 Modiolus philippinarum
ACTTACCTAAAATAGTTTCCATCAGGTATCCGGAGAGTTTATCTTTGTACTGATTCAAGATACATCTGACCAGGTGCTGAATTCCATTGAAAGTTGCTATAGTACATGCTATAGTGATGCTGGTGTCAGTAACAAGACGTCTATCTTTTGTTTTTGTTGTTGCATGTATAAAAACAGCATTTAGCAAAATACAAAAAAACGCCTTTACAATATAAGGCCACCATATTTCTCTTGACAAATACATGATGACAGTGAAGAAGGCATGATAGCGTGCTTGAAGTATTTATATATGCAGTAGTATATGTGTGAAAAACAATGACGTGTAGATAACATCTTCAGAAACCATGTGATAATACCATATAACCAGAACATCGACGCTTTCTTTTCTCAACAGCAAAATCGAAGAAAAACGCGTAGGTCTTTATTCTCTTAATGTTTAATATATATAATAAATTGTTCATTTATTAAGAGCTTTTGTGATGCACAAAGAATAAAATATATGCATAAAAAGAAAATATTTTGTCGACATAGAGAAAGTGTTTTCAGGACATGTAAATTGTATACTTCAATCGCGTGATTCATGTGATAAGGACATTTAAAAATACTACTTAACTGAAAATTTTGAATAGAAAGTGGTTCGAAGAGAGAACCCAATGAAGTATATAAGGGAAACATAAAAATATTACAATAAATGATCATAAAAAAATTAAAAAAAAACTCTGATCTTAGAAGCAAAACTTTTGCTTTGCTCCTTTAAGCGGGATTAAAAAAATAGAATATACATATACAAAGATTTTTGTTTTTGTTTTGATTTTTTTTCATAAAAAACTTGAATAAATTTACTTCTTTTTTTCATGTCGAAGAGAATTAGCTGTTGGTTTACATAACAATGGGGCTATCTATATGAATTTGGCGCTCACAATGCACATTCGAAAAGAACAGTGGTTTGAAAGTACTCTATATGAAAGTACTCTATATGAAAGTAAGGCTCAGATACTGATCGGTGTACACTGACCGATGTTTCTATCGTGAACGAGTTCTTACAAAGACAAAACATGTTTATGAAAATATTCTATTTTTGTGCTATTATCAAACTGAACGTCAAACAGGGGTCAGTTTACTTCACACCTCTTTAGCTTCTTCAAATAGCTAAATAAAAGATGCACTTTTAAATTTTATCTTTATCATGAAAAGTATTTATTGAATAAAATGTACTTGTTGAAAAATGCAATGCCAATATTTCACTGTGATATATATGTTTAATACATTTGTTTACTGAAAAATCAAAAAGTGTATATTGTCAGTTGTATCAGGAAAGATGTTGATTAAAAAATATAGAATATTAGGACAAACAGTAAAAAAAAATTAAAAAATGGCACTGCACAATGTTGTCACTTTTCGATTGTTTACCCAATTCAAAATCAAACAATATCAAATGTTTGCATCAAATTTACAACATTATGTTATGAATTTCTATAAATAGCAAGATCATCATATTGAATGAATAAGATGTACGAGATATTTTAATTCTTTATGTTTTCAGCTTACATATCACTTTATGTATAAGGCGTTAGATAAGTCTGCGGATATTTGGCTATTATTATAAAAGGGTAATGCATTTTGCCTTTGGAAGAATAAATATTATCTCGACTCAAATATGAAATTAAAAAAAATATTTATTTCTATTAAATTGCTTCCAAAACAAAAGGTGTCCTTTTTAAAAAAAATATTTAAAGCTTAAAGAATCATTTGAAACAGAATGTTAGTTTTTCATGATTCTATTCACAGAAGCAAAAATATTGATCCAGTTTTAAGCGAATGCATTTGAGTAACTAGAGGCTCAGATACTGAGCCTGTATCGCTCACCTGACAAAGATGCTTTTTAGCCATGCCTTTGCTGACGACCAAATATGTTTTCCTACAGGGTCTAATGTTAAGCTATGTTCTCTACTCACATCCATGTCTTTGTTAAATTCAATTGAAAGAAGTATTCTTTGTTAATAAAATTCCATTCTTAACTCCAATACAATTAAGTTAAATTTGCTTTAATGGTTTCAGAATAGATCATGAAAATGAAGATTTTCCCATAGGGTCCAATGTTAAACTATGTTCCGTGCTGCCGGTCATGTTTTTTATCGATCCAAAAGAAAAGAACAATCTTCGTTGAGGACCTTCCATACATCATTCCTGTAAAGTTTGGTTGAATTTGCTTCAGTGGTTTCAAAGGAGAAGACGAAAATGTGATTTACCGATAGGGTCCAATGTTTAACTATGTTCCGGGCTGGCGGCCATGTTTTTTATCGGATCCAAACGAAATGGGCAATCTTTATTGAGGACCTTTAGTACATCATTCCTGTAAAGTTTGGTTGAATTTGCTTCAGTGGTTTCAGAGGAAAAGATGAAAATGTGTATTTTCCCATATGGTCCAATGTTAAACCTAAGTTTCGCGCTGGCAGCCATGTTTTTTTATCGGATCCAAACGAATAACCAACAAATAACTAAATACCGAAGTTACTGTGAATTTATTTTTTCTGCATATGCGCATTTCGACAATTTATTTCTCTTCAGTGCAGATAAAATCTAAACGTTTGGAAGACCATAAAATCAAATATGTTAAAAAACTGATAGAGAACAAATACCCAAAATGATCTAAATGTAATGAGTAATCATTGTTGAGGACCTTTAGTACATCATTCCTGTAAACTTTGGTTGAATTGTTTCAGCGGTTTCAGAGGAGAAAATGAAAATGTGATTTTTCCAATGGGGTCCAATGTTAAACCTAAGTTCCACGCTGTCGGCCATGTTTTTTATCGAATCGGAAGAAAATGAGCAATCTTTGTAAAGGACCTTCCATACATCATTCCTGTAAAGTTTGGTTGAATTTGCTTCAGTGGTTTCAGAGGAGAAGATGAAAATGTGAAACGTTAACGGACCGACGACGGACGGACGACGGACGCCAAGTGATGGCACTTTGGGTCAGGTGAGCTAAAAATACAATTTAATATTCTAAACGCCTGTTTATGGTACCCACATTACTTTATAATGCCAAGTTTTCTTACGATCGACTTGATGAGTGCCTTAAGTTAACGTTTGTCTACATGTTGTATCTGTTCACTAGCTTAATGACACTAGTGATTTTGTCGGGCAAGGGATGACAGTGATTGTAAGAGCATATAACCAGACTGAGTTTAATTAATGTTTGTTTATGGATCAACGGGTAAAAGAGATGGATGTAGCGTAGCTCGACATCTAGCAATGAATTTCGCTCAAATCGGTAATAGGGATTATTATGAGATATGGGCAAAGCTCATTGTTGTAGACCTCATGGTGACTTCAAGATGAAGAACAACAATTAAAACGTTGTTCCATTGCTTGGTCTTGCAACATATTTGAAGAGGCTTTGTCTCATATTCATTTATTCCATATAAGTGATAAAGATAAATTTTACAATGTGCAACTTTTATTTCAGTATTTGAAAATCTTAAATGGTGTGATATAATAATGGCGTAAAGGGCTGTGGCGTGGTTGACGTCTGCAGATATCAGGTGATAATTTATCTTTATATGGATAAATTAAAATCGTTCAGCATGTTAAAGTGCATGGGTTCTAGGTTTAAACATGAATAATCACGTGCGGGAAAATATCATTCCACGTGAGTAAGTTGTGTGTTCCAAAAGCATTGTTTAAAATATAATGTGTGTAAATGCGAATCTGTTTGTATCAATATTTTGCACATTAATATGCAGCAATAACATCAAAAAAAGAAAAAAAAAACAAAAAAAAAAACAGTGAAATTGTATATATATATATATATATATATATATATATATATACATCGGCAAACGCATTCCGAAGCAAGAACGAGGGAAGGGTGAATGCTAAAATCATAAATCCAAAATCACGGCAACTCACATCCAACACAAATTGAGACAGTATGACAAAGACAAAAACAAATGAACAAAACTGAACAAGAACACCACACAACTAAAGCACTAGTAGTTTGAACCCCTATAAAAACTGAGGTATCATCATGTGCTCCGGAAGGGTAAGCATGAACCTCTCCACTCGTGGCATCCTTCACACTGCCAGTGAAAAGTCCGGTTTTGGCACAGTCGACGTAATTCAGTCCGGTAACAAACTCTGGATCTACCCAAAGATATCTCTTCTCATTTGGGAAATAAAAACATTGTAACATTGTCTGTCAAATCGTGTTGACGACCGTAAGACTTCTATAGTGGCAATTGCAACAGTGAATGAACATACCCTTGATGTATAAGTTTTTGAGAAAGTAATTTCGCTTTGTTGACAAGATCGCTGTACAAACTACAGGCACGGCAAGGGCGAATGAGTTGTGAAATGTACACGCTATATGCCGGAGATGTAGGCATTATATATTTATATATCTTGCCGTTTCAGAGACTTGAAAAGTTGCATTGAGCATTATTTTTTATTTCTTTGTTGTTTTCAAATAATTTATTTAATTTCTCAGTTTCACTGGAGTTCACACTGTGAGTGCTCTTGTTCTGAATGTTGTGGTTTCTGGTTCTGTGCTTTGTGTCTGTCTGGCGTCATTGTTTTTGTTTCTAACGTCATTGTTTTCTGTGTTCTCGTTTTTGCCCTGTCTTTGGACTTCGATTTTTGTGAATTTCATCCCTTTGTTCCTTCGGTATTCTACTGCCGTTGTTTCATTTATTTACCCTTCAAGAGGGCGAAGAGTTCATATTGCATTTGTCCTCTGAATTTTCCTGTAATACTGCAGTGTAATAAGAATGTTAAAATCTGTTTCAAGTCTTCAATAAAGTTGTTTAAATACCGAACCAAAATGATCTGTGTTTGATATTTTCAGATTTAAGACGAAAACTACACAAGGGAAGTAGAATATTTCAATCTTTTTACCCTTAAACTTTACGAAATTGTAAGCTAAGCGGCAAGTTATATATATATATATTTAATTTTTTCTATTCTCAACAACAAAGAAATATTTCTGTGTACTCATTATTTCACTCAAATTTAAAATAAGGTGCTTTTGCGCGGCAAAGAGAAACAAATATTTAGATTTTGTTTTTGTTCTTGTATATCACACGATTCGTGTAATAAGGAAATGCAAACGAATTCACTCTCTAACAGCCCATTTTGATTGGAATGAAATTTTTAAGGTATAAGTTTCAGAAAAATGAATCTGCGTTGTGGGCTCGTAGCGCCCGCTTTGCCAATCACAAAAAGGGTTGACACAACTTGCAACGATACGAGATATGTCAGTCACCTGCTAAAACGCAGTGGTCTCCTTGGTGTAGTCTGTTTTGCTACATCAATAAGACTGACCGTCATTATATAGTTAAAAATGGCGTTAAACCCCAAACAAATAAACAAGCAGAAAAATTTAAATAACCAATAGACAAAAATACTCTGAAAGAGGACATAATGAATGAAATATATTGGGAAAAAGAATAATACAAAAAAAAAACACCAAAAAAAAAAGAAATTGTCACTATTATCCTGAAGAAAAGTCGTTTACATATACTAGGTCGATGTCTCTGCTGGTGGATTGTTAGTACCCGAGGGTATTCACCAGACCAGTAGTCAGTACTTCGGTGCTGACCCGAAGTCGATTCTTTTTAAAACCTTGCAATATCTAAATTTTTGTAAATTTTGTTGAAAACTAAGGAGCATCTCCCTCATGCAAAGCTCTGTCCTTAGCTGATTTCGGCTTTACATTTAGATCATATTGGGTATTTATTCTCTATCAGTTTTTGATCAGATTTTATCTGCACTGAAGAGACATAAGTTGTCGAAATGCGCATATGCGATAATGAATTCACAGTTATTTCGGTATTTAGTTTTATTTTAATTTAATCGTGCTTGGAGTGCATAGGCATTTATAAAACAATCGCTCAAACAAAAATATTAATTAAAAATGTAGTAGATAAATACAAAAATATTAAAGATAAAAACATACAATTAAGTAAAATATCAGAATTTCTAATTTAATATACGGAGTTTATTACATTATCTGCAAAAGGATATTTAAACATGAAATGACGTATGACTCATAACACTTATTATTTGTAAGGTTCCCTTTACGAAAAGAATCGCTACCTTAGTACTAGATCCGATCAAATGAAAAGTTTTGACGATGATACCACATCAGAATCGGCAAAAAACGTTTTGCCTTAAGCTCAGGAAAAATGCACCCGCCATTTTGAATTTGTTATATATGCTGTTGTGGTATTATCTTCTTTTTAAATATGCAAATATTTTTTGTAATTTATCAATTAATATTATATCAGATACACAAAAAGCAAAAGACCTACATAGACTTTATTTTACATGTATTTATCTAATTAGATTAGGTATGGAAATTTGATTAAAAAGTTTGGAAGAGGATATTTGAAAAAGTGAGATAATCTGATAAAAAATATTTTACATAGATATAACTAGGTAAATTCAAAATTTAGAAATTATATGGAAAACAAAGTCGGTGACCCCCATTTTACTTATTTAAAAAATGTTCAGAGGGCTAACATATATTAACTAGACCCATCGAAATATAAAAAGATGAAGAGAATGAATAAATAAACATCATGATTTGATATTTGATACACAATGCCAAAACGTATTACACAACGTGTTAACATCGGCATTATAATTTTCATCCAACTCATTTTAAATGCTTTTTCTTGTTTCGAAAAAAAAAATCCAATGTGCTTGGATTTTCTTAAGATATAGATTGAATACAGTTTTTTTTAATATTGCATCTCTTTCTAGACGGAGACGTTCTTGATGTCTTCGCTTAGACCACACTAATTATAACACAGTACATTTTTACATAGGCTCTGCAAGACTCGTTTGATTTTTGAAACTTCTGGGTACATTTTGAACCCGGAAGTTGCATTTTCACGATAATATCTGACGTTCTAAACAAAAAATCAAACGTCATAATCTTTTCACGTCATCTTTTTGAGGAGATGCTTTCAAATTTCAATTTTATCGTGAATTCTCGTTGTCACATGACCACAATTACAGACCCTATTGTACTTTAACATAAAATATTTAAAGAAACTAAAATCTATGAAATGGGTTTAGCTGTATTACTTATTTCGTGATGCAAAGTAATAAAGTACTGTGTTTGGATGAAAGTACTCTATATGAAAGTATTCGGTGCACACTGAACGATGTTTCCATCATGAACGAATTCTTATAAAGACAAAACAAGTTTATGAAAATGTTCTATTTTTGTGTTATTATCAAAACTGTACGTTAAACATGTGTCAGTTTACTTCACACCTCTTTAGCTTCTTCAAATAGTAAAATAAAAGATGCACTTTGTAAATTTTATCTTCATCATGAACAGTATTTATTGAATAAAATGTGCGTGTTGAAAAATGCAATGCCAATATTTAACTGTGATATATATTTGATACATTTGTTAACCGAAACATCAAAAAGTGTATTTTATCAGTTGTATCAAGAAAGATGTTAATTTAAAAATATTTAACCCGAGGACAAAAAGTAAAAAAAGAGACTACTTTTACAAAAGGGTACTCTGTTTTGCCTTTGGAAGAATAAATATTTTCTCGACTCAAATATGAAATTAAAAAAAAGGTACAAGCATGTTTATTTTTATAAAATACAAAACAAAAGCCGTCTTTTAAAAAGAAAGTATTTACATTTTAAAGAATTGTTAGTTTTTCATGCTTCAATACACAGAAACAAAAATATAAGGGATGTCAACTCGGACAGGATTTAATACTCGAATACTCGAGTACTCGCTCGGTAGGAAATTATATTATTACCTCAACAGAACATTCACAAACAATTGCATTGTATGTAGAAAAATACTTTTCATTTTTTTTTCTGTCCAGTATAAATTTTAGTTTTGTCTCAAGTACATATTAATGGCGTTTAATTTTTACTCATGATCAACAACAATACAATCAGTATTTAGTTAACAGCTTTTTATTGTAATTGCTTACAAATCAATACAGATCAATAGGAGAAAAAACAATTGAATTGCAAATTTACTGACACATGAAATACTATAAGCCATTACATGGAACCTTCACAGTATTCAACAAAACATTTTTTGTTGAGAAAACCTATGAGTATTACCTCTGAAAAAGATGGTTTCTTTAACATTTTTGTCATCAGAAACATTTGTGAAATAAATACAAACGGCTTACATGTATTTCTATTTCGTTAGTGGTATTGTAACGGTTCAAATCTTAAATCGCATCTTAAATAGACTACATTTTACATACTTATCATTAAAATGGGCCATAGAAGAAGAATAAAAAACGTATATCTCAGACATTGAAATAGAAAGTTGAGTACTCGAGTACCCATTTAACTAATCAATACTTGGTACGTCCGAGCGATAATCGAGTACTAGTTGACATCCCTAAAAAATATTGATCCAATTTTAAGCGAGCGCATTTGATAAAAAAACACCGCCTGTTTATGGTGCCCACATAACTCTACTTTATAATGCCAAGTTTTCTTACAATCGACTTGATGAGCGACCTGTGTTTGTCTGCATGTTTTATTTTTCCACTAGCTTATGACGATAGTGATTTTATCGGGCAAGGGATGATAGCAATTTTAAGGGCAGTTTGCCAGTGTAATTTATGTTTGTTGACGATCCCTCATCAATGTATCAACGGGCAAAAAGACATGGATTCAGCGATGCTCGACATCTAGCAATGAATTCAGCTCAATTCGGTAATATGGCTTATTATAAGTTATGGGCAAAGCTCATTGTAGTAGGCCCTATGGTGACTTCCAGATGAAGAACAACAATTAAAACGTCGTTTCATGGCTTAGTTCTGTCATACATTTTAAGAGAATTCGTCTTATGTGCAATTATTCCATATCATTTTATTTGTTATTTAAGTGATGTAGACAAATTTAACAATGTTTAACTTTTATTTCAGTATTTGACAATCTTAAGAGATGTGAGATAACAATGGCTTAAAAAAATGTGGCGTGGTAGAAGTATGCAGATATTAGGTGATAATTTATCTTTATATGGATAAAATATAATCGTTCAGCGTATTAAAGTGCATGGGTTCTAGGTTCAAACATGAATAATCACGTGCAGGAAAATATTATTCAACGTGACCAAGTTGTGTGTTCCAAAAGCATTGTTTAAAATATATATCAGTGTAAATGGAAATCTGTATTGTATCAATGTATCAATTACATTAATATGCAGCATAACATCAATAGAAAACGGTGAAATTACTTATACTTATATATCTTGCCACTTCAGAGACGTGAAAAGTTGCACTGAGTATTGATTTTTCATTTCTTTGTTTTTGTTTTGAAATCATTCATTTAGTTAATTATTCATTTGCCCTTTCAAGAGGTCGAAGTGTTCATATTGCATTTGTCCTTCTAAATTTTGTTGGAAGTCTGCAGATACTAGGTGATAATTTATCTTTATATGGATAAAACAAAATCGTTCTGCATTTTGAAGTTCGTGGGTTCTAGATTCAAAGATGAATAATCACGGGCAGGAAAATATTATTTAACGTGACCAAATTGTTTGTTCCAAAAGCATTGTGTTGTTCAACTGTATTTGTGTTTTCATTTTTCTTTTTTATCTCGTACTCAAATTGTATTGAGTATTATTTTTTTTCATTTCTTTGTTTTTGTTTTTAAATCATTTTTTTTTATTTATTTAATTACCCTTTCATATAACATTTGTCCTCTGAATTTTGTTGTAATACTGCATTGTAATAAAAAAAAATCTTAATTTGTTTAAAGGCTTGAATAAAGTTGAATAAATACCGAACCAAAATGATCTGTGTTCAATATTTTCAGATTTAAGACGAAAACTGCAAAAGGCAAGTAGAATATTTCTATCTTTTACCCTAAAAAATTATCTTTACGAAATTGTAAGCTAACCGGCAAATTACATATATTTTTTAACTGTGTCTATTCTAATGAACAAAGAAATATTTCTATGTACTCATTGGTTTACCCGGATTTAAATAGGCTGCTTTTGCGTAGCAAACAGAATCAAATACAAGATTTTGTTTTTGCTTTTTGCTTCGCTAAAATGTACATCCCATGATTCGTGCAATATGGAAATGCGAACGAATTCACTCTCTGACGGTCCATTTTGAATGAAATGTAATTTTTAAAGTATAATTTTCAGAAAAATAAATCTGCATTGTGAGTTCGCGCCCGCTTTGCCAACCACAAAAAGGTGGACTCGATTAGTAACGTTACGCGATTTGTCAGTCATCTGCCAAAGCGTAGTGGTCTTCTTTGTGTAGTGCGGTTTCCTGCATCAATAAAACTGACCGCGACGATATAGCTGAAAATCGCGTTAAACCCCAAACAAATAAACAAACAGAAAAGTTTAGACTACCATTAGTAAAAAATCACTCTAAAAGGGGACATAATAAATTAAATATATTGGGATAAAAGAATAAAATAAATAATAAACAGATAAATAAAAACAAAAAAATATCACTCTTACCCTTACGTTTATATCTCTCGTTTAGAGTGCAAAGGCTTTAATAAAACCATCGCTCAAACAAAAATAATAATTGAAAAGCAAATATACAAAAATATTAAAGATAAAAACATACAATTTAGGAAAAATCAAAACTTCTTATTTAATATACCGAGTTTATTACCTTATCTGTACAAGGATATTTAAAAATGAAATGACGTATGAAATATAACTCTTAATATTATTTGTAAGGATCATATGGGACTTCCCTTTACGAAAAGAATCGTTACCTTAGAGCTAAATCCGATTAAATGAAAAGTTTTGACGATGATACTATATCAGAATCGGCAAAAAGTTTTTGCTTTAAGTTCAGGAAAGCCTTTGTGTGTCTTTTCTGTTTATGTATTCTCGTATATGCATGAAACCATTATGCTGAACTCCTTACGGGAAGGGATCTTGGTGGAAGTTGTATACTGAGGGTACGTAACTTAATTTGTCATTTGGTGATGGGTCTGGAGCTGGCATGTCAGTAAATTGCTAGTAGTCTTTTGTGATTTCGTGTTTATGCCCGTATATTTAGTTCTTTCAGTTTCATTTTTCAAATTTGACTCAGTCCTGTTGCTAACTAAATTTTACTGTTGTTACTATTTTTTGATTTATCACATTGGCTAGGGGGAGGTTTGGGCCCAATAAAACTAGTTAAACCCCGCCGCAGCAGGTTTGCGCCTGTCCTAAGTCAGGAAATTTATTAAGCCTTGGTGTGTCTTGTCTTTTTTCTAGTTAGTTTACTTTATGTCTATAGGAGAATAGGATGATGTTTATTTCGCTGAACTTGATTACTCTTTATTATGAGGCCCACTCCAACCTGCCGTTGGGTGTGGGGTTTTCTCACCGTTCTTGAAGATCTTATGGTGGCTTTGAGTTGTTATTTCTCCCCTTTTGGTCGTTGTCTCTTTGACACATTCCCCGTTTCCCTTCTTTTTTCTATGTAGCGATTAATTGTATTGTATTAGTTGTATTTGCAAATACACCGGAACATTAAAAAGAAAAAAGATTAAAAAAAAGCAGAAAAGAAAACAAAAACATAAGCAAAATAAATGAAAAAAATATAAAATGAAATAAAATAATAATAATAAATAATATTAACAATAACATAAACCAATCAAACTTAAGGCAAAGTAATAAAAAAGTAATAAGATACGTGAAAAAAAGAAAGTAAAAAAGGGAAACAAAAGAAAAAAAAGCAAAACCAAAATAACAAAAATCAACCCAATACCAAAATAATAATAATAATAATAAGAAGAATATAATATGAGCCAAAAATACATTTTCCACATAACTCTAAATTTCATGAATTATTTACCAAAATACTCTTCTAGGAAATGGATTCTGTTTCCCTATATTTTTAAAATAAAGTCAATTTAAATGTAAAAATAGTCAAGCTAGAACCCATTTCAAACGTGAAAGATTCTTTGGACATTTTAACTACAGAACATATTGCTTATTTCGTGATTATGATATGGAAGCTTACTTTGCTTTGTTCAGATGAGAGCACTCTAGATGAAAACATTCGGTGCACACTGAACTTTATTGATTTCTCTTTCTTGAACGAGTTTATGGTTGTTATATAAAGAGAAAAACATGTTTATGAAAATGTTCTATTAATCAGTGTAATTATCATCCGATTAAATTTAAGACGTCAAACACGTGTCAATTTATTCAGACCTCATTAACGTTTTCAAGATCCAACGAGAAAGGTTACATTATGAAAAAGTGTTTTTCACAAATTAAATATAAGAAATTCAAGTCTGTTATTTTAATAAAGTGTCAACAGTTTTCATGTTCTTACTTAAATATTATTTATTTATTAACTTAACATCTTTACACAAACGACATCATGTTACCAATTTACACAAACGACATCATGTTACCAATACACTTAAGACATCATTTTACCAATACTTAAACTCCAAATCTGTGTAATTAAATAAACAGATTACATATAACCCCATATAAAGACTTTCGATTAATTTAACAATCCATATCTTTTACTTTTACCCATTCATATATGTCTTCAAATACAAAACTCTTTCTCTCAATAATAAAAATAAAAATATTATCTTTCTACAATCAGTATTGCAACTACAAAAATATTTAAATCTCAAAATGATTCTAATATAACTGTATCCATATCTCAGAATTGTAACTGACTAAAACAAACAATTAACAAAACCCGTGTTTTGTAAATGGAGTATTCGATACTTGCATAAACACATCCCCTAAACGTTTTTTGACTAGGCAAAAAGTCATCTCATTTTTAATAGTTCTAATGAATAACTGAATACCGAACTAGTTTTTGCATACGGCCATTTCGACAACTTATCTCTCTTATTATGTGCAGACCGAAATATTTTTTTTCGCGATTAATGTTTGCCGGTATTATGTCTCATTTAAATTATATTTTGGGGGATCAATTTTTTGAGACCTGCAGATAACCAGGAATAGAGTCCAGAAGTTGCTTACTTACTTTATATTGTGTATTCATTTGCAGATATTTGTAGATTTCACACACGCGTCATAATTTTTGCAGGCCGATTTAATGCCTAATACAAATACAGGCCATTGGCTAAAATTACATTGATGATCCCCCCCCCCCCCCCTTTCCACCTATAATCCGGACCGATTTTTTTCAGAAGTTCTACTGATTTGCCGTTGAGATATAGCTTTTTTATAAAATATTGAATACAACTTAAAAAAATGATATTATATCGTAACAACTTGCATAAAACTCATTTAGACTAACAACTCCAGTTTCACAAAATCCTCAATTCTTACTTCTTCCTGTAAATGAAACACTATTTTTAAATTTCATTTCACTTAAAAAATTACAGATATGTGATGTATGAAAAATGACATAATTTGTGCATTAAATACACTCAGATGTATACTTAAAATTGATGTATAAATTTACCAAATGCCTTGGGTCGTCCGGTAATTATTTATAGAAAAATGGACGCAAAATAGAAATTTTGGAATCTTAAATTTTTCTTTGTGAATTTCAATATTTTGCACTAAGCAAATTAAGCAAATTCTCAGACTACTGTGAATTGGGTAATATCTGTGTCGCCTTTTTAGGCGGTTTTCTCAATATCTTCACGCAGTCTTGAATTCGCGGTTGTTGGTCGCGGTACTAAATCATTCGATGCATTAAACTATTCACTGTAGGCTTATTTTTGCGCTTCACTCTTATACGCTAAAATATCTGAAATAAGATTTTCCTTGTTTAATTATTAAAACATTTTAATGAATTTATTTGATTAATATTATGATACTCAAGAAATAATCTCCAAACTGTCTCCAAACATTAAAAAAATCATGCATGAAGTTAGTTTGAAAAAAAAAAAAAACAATTATCGGTTCAAAACTACATAAAAACTAACTTTGGGCGTTTTTTTATCTATTATTACACATGTTACAAAATGAACAGGAATAATCCTTGAATCGTGTCGTTTTAATCAAAGGAAAAAAAACGTTTGGTATAAATGAAAAAAAAGGGAGTTTGTTTGTGATTCAAAAATTTGAAACAGTTTTGAGATTATACTGCAGATTTCTTTGAAAATATTTTACTGATAACCACCATGAATACAACTATAATTATCCAGCTCTGTGTTAGTCAATATATGTCAGCAGCAGACCAGTTATGTTCGTTTTATCAATCTTAATATGCTCAATTGCAAAGAAAAATAAAAATATATAATACTACAGGTTTGAGGGATTTCTGCTAAAATGAGGCTTTAAATAAAATTAAAAAACAATTTACCTTTGATTGACACGACTATAGTAGGTGTAGAAATCTTGAAATAAAGATAGAGAATTCTGGGAGATATGGGATTTTCAATAATAAGACGTGGAAATTATGATAAATCCTTAAATACGAAAATAACCATTTTGTAAAAAGTATTCTAATTGATAAAAATCTTTTGTCAAGTAAATAATTTTTGCATATGAATAAAGCCAGAGACAATAAATGTGACATCATAGTCACTTAATACTGTGATGGTGTTATGATTTGAGTTTAAAGATTATCACGAAATTGTCTATTTTGCCTCAAATATTTTGATTGTAGGCAAAAATGTTCGTATTTTGCATAGGAATGAACGTTTCTTGTTCATTACTAAAGGGTATAAAAGAGATGGACCACCTGAATCCTAATTTTGGAAGGTATACTCTTAATAGTTGGAAATTTCAACAATTCAACTTTGAATATTGGTTAATTCTGAAATGCTGAAAAATCCCATTTTTAATAAGTATCGGATTGAATATTCGATTTTATTCATATTTTGGAATTTGCATTTTACGAAATATCTAATACATTTTCGGAAAGAAAGCAAAACATAAGTACGCTTTATTCATATACATGTAAAACAGGCAAAATTTGGGGATTTTAATCATTTTGTTGGAGTAGGGTTCATTTTTCGGTGTTCAGAATCATATTGAACGATGTTTAAAGATAACTTTTGTATCGCTCAACGCAGATTTTACATCTATAACGATTAAGG
>MJUU01070045.1:11409-24513 GCA_002080025.1 Modiolus philippinarum
ATAGGTGTCTAATGGTCTTAGATAATGTTTTAGGCCCAGCTAATCCATTTTGCCGTTGGTTTAAGGTCGATCGGAGGTCGGGGAGCTGAGAAACAAATTTTCATCCTAGACACCATATATGGTGCCTGGATTAAGTTCCTCTTTCCAATATCCTGTTAGACCTTCAGATAGGTAGTAAATGCCACAAATTGATGATTTTGGTCGAACTTAAGCACTTAAGATGCGATTCATTTATTATTTTTGGGTTCTAAGAGAATTTTTAACTCACACACCATATATGGTGTGTGGATTTGGAACCTTTGCCCTCCGTCCCCCGAAGCCTTGGATGGCGTCTAGGGGCTTTAAATAATGTTTTTAGACCAAAAGAAACCGTTTGCCGTTGGTTTGGAGTCGATCGGAGGATCGGGGGCCGAGATATAAATTTCGACCCACACACCATATATGGTGTGTGGGGGTGTCAAGCCTTTTTCTCACACACCATATATGGTGTGTGGATTCAGAACCTTTGCCCTTGGTCCCTCGAAGCTTCGGATAGGTGTCTAATGGCCGTAGATGATGTTTTTAAGCTCAGCCGATCCATTTGCTGTTGGTTTGGGGTCGATCTGAGGTCTGGGAGCTGAGAAACAAATTTTCAGCCCACACACCATATATGGTGTGTGGGGGAGTCGAGCCTTTTTTCACACACCATATATGGTGTCTGGATTTGAAACCTTTGCCTTGGGCCCCTGAAGCAGCGGAAAGGTGTCTAATGGTCTTAGATAATGTTTTACGCCCATATATGGTGCCTAGATTAAGTTCCTCTTTCCAACGTCCTATTAGACCTTCGGATAGGTAGTAAATGCAACAAATTGATGATTTTGGTTTAACTTAAGCACTTAAGATGCGTTTTGTTTATTATTTTGGGGTTCTAAGAGAATTTTATCTAACACACCATATATGGTGGATGAAAATTTGTAAAGTCCCGAAAGGCCCTGATCGACCCAATCCTCAGGCAATATACTTACGTATACCCATACGCTCAAACACTACCTAAATAAATAGTCTAAATATGATGAAAAAACATGATTTATGTGATACATTTGTATTTTCTCCTTATGTTTTGCCTGACCTGCCCTTCCAATAGTCAGACACCATATATGGTGTGTGGGGGATCTGGTCAGAGGGAAGGTTGCCAAAGGGTAGTAACTGTGGTTTGATTTGCTTTTGCAAATATTCAATAGGGATTTTAATTCCTTTATAAATTGATTTGAAAAAACACACTACTTGACTGTTATCTCTACCTGGGATGATATATTTTCATATATTATGATCGGCTCAACAGGCATTCTCGAGCTTTAAAAATATTCATTCTCTATTTATGGTGTCAAGTACTTAAGTATACCAATATGCTCAAACACCGCCTAAAACAACTTGAATAGACTAAACATCATGTAAAAACATGCTTCGTGTGAAATATCTATTTTCCCCCTATGTTGTGCCTGTCCTGCCCTCCAATAGTCAGACACCATATATGGTGCTTGGACTAAGTGCCTGTTCCCTCAATCCTGTAAGACATCATGTAGGTTACTTATGACCCTAAATGGTGTTTTTGACCTTACTTACGCACTTTGGTTCCGTTTTGGAGGATGTATTGGGGTTCTAAAATCATTTCATCTCGCTCATAATATTTGGTGCATAATGATTTGTCAAGCCTCGAAATTCCCTCTGACCCGATCCCCACACACCATATATGGTGTGTGAGGATCGGGTCAGAGGGAATTTCGGTGCTTGAGGTTTCCAAAGGGAAGTAACTCTAGTATATTATGAACACATTAAAAAAAACACACTAGTCGACTGCTATCTGTGCCTGCGATGACATACCGGTATCTTCATATATTATGATCGGCTAGCGGGACATAATCTTCATTCGCCATATATGGTGCTAAGTCCTTTAACATTCTGATATGCTCAAACAGTGATTAAAACAACTTAAATGGGCTAGATATGATGGAAAAACTTGATTTACGCAACATATTTGTAATTTTGAACTGATGTGCCTGTCCTGGTCTTCAGAAATCATACATCATATTTGGTGTATAAGTACTAAGTAAGTCAGACACCCAATATGGTGTCTTAGTACTTAAGTGTACCAATATGCTCAAAAACCGCCTAAAATAACTCGAACAGACTGAATATCATATAAAAACATCTTTCATGTCGCATATTTTTAATTTCTCCCTATGTTGTACGTGTCCTGCCCCCAATAGTAAGACACCATATATGGTGCTTGGACTAAGTGCCTGCTCCCTCATTCCCGTAGGACATCATGTAGGTTACTTATGACCCTAAATGGTGTTTTTGACCTTACTTACGCACTTTGGTTCCGTTTTGGAGGATGTATTGGGGTTCTAAAATCATTTCATCTCGCTCATAATATTTGGTGCATAATGATTTGTCAAGCCTCGAAATTCCCTCTGACCCGATCCCCACACACCATATATGGTGTGTGAGGATCGGGTCAGAGGGAATTTCGGGGCTTGAGGTTTCCAAAGGGAAGTAACTCTAGTATATTATGAACACATTTAAAAAAACACACTAGTCGACTGCTATCTGTGCCTGCGATGACATACCGGTATCTTCATATATTATGATCGGCTAGCGGGACATAATCTTCATTCGCCATATATGGTGCTAAGTCCTTTAACATTCTGATATGCTCAAACAGTGATTAAAACAACTTAAATGGGCTAGATATGATGGAAAAACTTGATTTACGCAACATATTTGTAATTTTGAACTGATGTGCCTGTTCTGGTCTTCAGAAATCATACATCATATTTGGTGTATAAGTACTAAGTAAGTCAGACACCCAATATGGTGTCTTAGTACTTAAGTGTACCAATATGCTCAAAAACCGCCTAAAACAACTCTAACAGACTGAATATCATATAAAAACATGTTTCATGTCGCATATTTTTAATTTCTCCCTATGTTGTATGTGTCCTGCCCCCAATAGTCAGACACCATATATGGTGCTTGGACTAAGTGCCTGTTCCCTCACTCCTGTAAGACATCATGTAGGTTACTTATGACCCTAAATGGTGTTTTTGACCATACTTACTCACTTTGGTTCCGTTTTGGGGAATGTATTGGGGTTCTAAAATCATTTTATCTCGCTCACCATATATGGTGCATATTGATTTGTCAAGCCTCGAAATTCCCTCTGACCCGATCCCCACACACCATATATGGTGTGTGAGGATCGGGTCAGAGGGAATTTCGGGGCTTGAGGTTTCCAAAGGGAAGTAACTCTAGTATATTATGAACACATTTAAAAAACACACTAGTTGACTGCTATCTGTGCCTGCGATGATATACCGGTACCTTCATATATTATAATCGGCTAACGGTAATAATCGGCTATAAGTACTAAGTAAGTCAGACACCAGATATTGTGTCTTAGTACTAATGTGTTTCGATATGCTCAAAAACCGCCTAAAACAACTCGAACATACTGAATATCATATAAAAACATGTTTCATGTCACATATTTTTAATTTCTCCCTATGTTGTACGTGTCCTGCCCTCCAATAGTCAGACACCATATATGGTGCGTGGACTAAGTGCCTGTTCCCTCACTCCCATAAGACCTCCTGTAGGTTATTTATGACTTTCAATGATGTTTTTGACCTTATTAAAGCACTTTGGTTGTATTTTATGGGTTGTATTGGGGTTCTGTGATCATTTCATTTCGCTCACCATATATGGTGCATAATGATTTGTCAAGTCTCGAAATTCCCTCTGACCCGATCCCCACACACCATATATGGTGTGTGAGGATCGGGTCAGAGGGAATTTCGGGGCTTGAGGTTTCCAAAGGGAAGTAACTCTAGTATATTATGAACACATTTAAAAAACACACTAGTCGACTGCTATCTGTGCCTGCGATGATATACCGGTATCTTCATATATTATGATCGGCTAACGGTAATAATCGGCTATAAGTACTAAGTAAGTCAGACACCAGATATTGTGTCTTAGTACTAATGTGTTTCGATATGCTCAAAAACCGCCTAAAACAACTCGAACATACTGAATATCATATAAAAACATGTTTCATGTCACATATTTTTAATTTCTCCCTATGTTGTACGTGTCCTGCCCTCCAATAGTCAGACACCATATATGGTGCGTGGACTAAGTGCATGTTCCCTCGCTCCCATAAGACCTCCTGTAGGTTATTTATGACTTTCAATGATGTTTTTGACCTTATTAAAGCACTTTGGTTGCATTTTATGGGTTGTATTGGGGTTCTGTGATCATTTCATTTCGCTCACCATATATGGTGCATAATGATTTGTCAAGTCTCGAAATTCCCTCTGACCCGATCCCCACACACCATATATGGTGTGTGAGGATCGGCTCAGAGGGAATTTCGGGGCTTGAGGTTTCCAAAGGGAAGTTACTCTAGTATATTATGAACACATTTGAAAAAACATACTAGTCCACTATTATCTCTACCTGAGTTCCCATATCTTCAGATATTATGATTGGCCAGCGGACCATCCTCGGGCTTGAAAAGCTTCATTCACCATATATGGTGTCTAAAGACTTAAGTAATCTGATATACCCAAACACTGCCCAATTCAACTTTAATGGGCTAGAGTGATGTAAAACCATGATTTACGAAACATACTTGTAATTTGACCCCATGGTATGTGCGATGTTCCTTCAGAAATCTGACACCATATATGATGGCTATGTACTAGGTAAGTCAGACACCAAATATGGTGTCTAAGTACTTAAGTATATCATATGCCCAAACGCCGCCTAAAACAACTTAACTAGACTACACATTATATAAAAACATGCTTCATGTTAAATATCTGTACTTTCCACTATGTTGTGCCTGTCCTGCCATCCAATATTCAGACACCATATATGGTGTGTGAACTAAGTTCCTTTCCTCGCTCACATAAGACCTACTGTAGGTTACTAATGACCCTAAATGATAAATTTGAGTTTATCTAAGCATTTTGGTTGCATTTTGCAGGTTGCATTAGGGTTTGTGATCATTTAATCTTGCTCACCATATATGGTGCATAATGATTTGTCAAGCCTCGAAATTCCCTCTGAGCCGATCCCCACACACCATATATGGTGTGTGAGGATCGGGTCAGAGGGAATTTCGGGGCTTGAGGTTTCCAAAGGGAAGTAACTCTAGTATATTATGAACACAGTTAAAAAAACACTCTAGTCGACTGTTATCTGTCCCTGCGATGATATACCGGTATCTTCATACATTATGATCGGCTAGCGGGACATTATCGGGATTGAAAAATCTTCATTAACCATATATGGTGCCTAAGTCCTTGAACACTCTGATATATGCTCAAACAGTGCCTAAAACAACTTAAATGGGCTAGATATGATGGAAAAAACATGATATATGCGACAGATTCGTAATTTTTAACCGATGTGCCTGTCCTAGTCTTCAGAAATCATACATCATATTTTGTGTTTAAGGGCATATCCAACAGTTTCATGTTATATTGTCATTTTCACAACCTTTAGATATGTTGTAAAACAAATATCGAGAATTCCAAAAATGTTAAAAAAATATTGGGTCACCGATCTTGTTTCCATGGAAATTATGGTTAAACATTGACCATTTTTGTGTCTCTCCAAGAAAATCAAGTTCTAGCTTGAAAAATAATGAAGAAATGATTTTCAATGTAATCGCTACCAAATCAACTGAAAAACAAAGTCAAGGTTTAAAAGATTTACAGAAAAATAAATTTGACATGATAAAGTATGTTCTAGTTTTCTAAATCACTAAATATGTAGCACTATTAACGGTAAAAGCGGCATCAAATGTTCCACTAGAAATTCAAATTTACAGTATTTTAAAAACTTCTCATATTGTCGATTTTATGAAATTTTGATACTGTGTACTTCTAATAATATGCTATTCAGAAATTTCAAAAACAGTATAGGTCACCGAGTCCGTTTCCAAGATAATCATTATAATATGCAACTTTTAATAAATCTCCCGTGGGCTACCCTTAAAAAGTTCGCCAAACTGGAAGATACAAATTACCTTTCTCCGAAAACAATGGGAAATACTTTGTGACGTTACATTTTTTTTCAACGTCATATTCCCGGAAAACATTGCCTTCTTTTGCGTTTGTATTATCTCCCCTGAAACTATTGGATATGCCCTTAAGTACTTAGTAAGTAAGACACCAGATATGGTGTCTTAGTACTTAAGTGTACCAATATGCTCAAACACCGCCTAAAACAACTCGAAGAGACTGAATATCATATAAAAACATGTTTCATGTCATATATTTGTAATTTCTCCCTATGCTGTATGTGTCCTGCCCTCCAATAGTCAGACACCATATATGGTGCGTTGACTAAGTGAATGTTCCCTCGCTCCCATAAGACCTCCTGTAGGTTATTTATGACTTTCAATGATGTTTTGACCGTATTAAAGCACTTTGGTTGCATTTTATGGGTTGTATTAGGGTTCTGTGATCATTTCATTTCGCTCACCATATATGGTGCATTATGATTTGTCAAGCCTCGAAATTCCCTCTGACCCGATCCCCACACACCATATATGTTGTGTGAGGACCGGCTCAGAGGGAATTTCGGGGCTTGAGGTTTCCAAAGGGAAGTAACTCTAGTATATTATGAACACATTTGAAAAAACACACTAGTCCACTATTATCTCTACCTGAATTACCATATTTTCAGATATTATAATTGGCCATTGGACCACCCTCGGGCTTGAAAAGCTTCATTCACCATTCATGGTGTCAAAAAACTTAAGCAATCTGATATGCCCAAACACTGCCTAATTCAACATAAATGGGCGAATGTGATGTAAAACCATGATTTACGAAACATACTTGCATTTACCCCATGGTGTGTGCGATGTTCCTTCAGAAATCTAACACCACATAAGGTGGCTATTAAGTAAGTTAGACACCAAATATGGTGTCTAAGTACTTAAGTATACCGATATGCTCAAACACCGCCTAAAACAACTTAACTAGACTACACAAAAACATGCTTCATGTGAAATATCTGTACTTTCCCCTATGTTGTGCCTGTCCTGCCATCCAATATTCAGACACCATATATGGGGTGTGAACTAAGTTCCTGTTCCCTCGCTCACATAAGACCTACTGTAGGTTACTAATGACCCTTATTGATGTATTTGAGCTTATCTAAGCATTTTGGTTGCATTTTGCGGGTTGCATTAGGGTTTGTGATCATTTAATCTTGCTCACCATATATGGTGCATAATGATTTGTCAAGCCTTGAAATTCCCTCTGAGCCGATCCCCTCACACCATATATGGTGTGTGAGGATCGGGTCAGGGGGAAGTTTCCAAAGGGAAGTAACACTAGTATATTATGAACACAGTTAAGAAAACACTCTAGTGGACTGTTATCTGTCCCTGCGATGATATACCGGTATCTTCTTATATTATGATCGGTTAGCGGGACATTATCGGGATTGAAAAATCTTCATTCACCATATATGGTGCCTTAGTCCTTGAACACTCTGATATGCTCAAACAGTGCCTAAAACAACTTAAATGGGCTAGATATGATGGAAAAAACATGATATGCGCGACAGATTCGTAATTTTAAACCGATGTGCCTGTCCTGGTCTTTAGAAATCATACATCATATTTTGTGTTTAAGTACTAAGTAAGTCAGACACCAGATATGGTGTCTTAGTACTTAAGTGTACCAATATGCTCAAACACCGCCTTGAACAACTCGAACAGACTGAATATCACATAAAAACATGTTTCATGTCATATATTTGTAATTTCCCTCTATGTGGTACGTGTCCTGCACTCCAATAGTCAGACACCCTGTATGGTGTGTTGGCTACTTTAATGAAGGGAAGATAAAAGGAAACATTTACACTGGCCGAACATTACAATCACATGTCACAATCAACCAGGGAACTGTCCAAGAAAAACAATAAAATGACAAAAGAAAAACATAAATAAACATAGATAACGGTAGGAACTCAGGATAGTGCATGTTTTCTCGCTCCCATAAGACCTCCTGTAGGTTATTTGTGACTTTCAATGATGTTTTTGACCTTATTTAAGCAGTTTGGTTGCATTTTATGGGTTGTATTGAAGTTATGTGATCATTTCATTTTGCTCACCATATATGGTGCATAATGATTTGTCAAGCCTCGAAATTCCCTGAAGGCCTCCGTTACCCCAAACTATAGCTGAAAATATAGGCAGGGAACCCTGCTATCTGAATAAGACCCGTATTTGGTTCTATAAAGGCCCTGTATTTCATGGGAAGTGGATTATGAGGGGTAGAGAGGGTAATTTTCCCAAGTCCATCTTCGTTTCCCTCCACCTAAGGCCCCAAGGCCGTGCGAGTTACCCAAACCTTCCGTACATGTGTAGGTAAGGGTCTTAGCTTTCTAAATATACCATAGGTATCTTCCTAGTATGTCCCCTAAAGGAGAAAAACGCCTAAAAACCAAAGAGCGATACAGGGTATCCATGGCAGGATGCAGATCAGGGGTCATACCAGGTCCGATTTTCGCCTCGGCAGGCCCTCGGGATTGGTCAATTTCAACAAACGAGGGTTCAAAATGTAGCTAAGATGTTCCCATAACTAGATAAGGCATGAACTAGTTGATATAAGGCAAGCGACAGCCGTTAGTGTTTTAAAAATTAAGGCCTGTATCCTAAATCACCTAATATCCAACCATAATATTCTCCATTTCCTGTCACTTCCTTGGCTCTGAACCCCTCCATTACCTAAAACGATAGCTTAAAATGTAGGGATGTAACCCTGCTATCTGAATAAGGCCCGTATTTGGTTCTAAGGGCCCTGTATTTCATTGGAAGCGGATTATAAGGGGTAGAGAGGGTAATTTTCCCAAGTCCATCTTCGTTTCCCTACACCCAAGGCCCCAAGGCTGCGCGAGTTACCTCGAACCTTCCCTAAATGTGTAGATAAAGGTCTTAGCTTTCTAAATATACCAAAGGCATCTTCCTTGTACATCGACGTAAGGAGAAAAACGCCCAATACCAAAGAGCGGTACAAGGTATCCATGGAAGGAGGCAGATCAGGGGTCATACCAGGTCCGATTTTCGCCTCGGCAGGCCCTCAGCATTGGTCAGTTTCAACAAACGAGGGCCCAAAATGTAGCTAAGATGTTAACCTAACTAGATAAGGCATGAACTAGTTGATATAAAACAAGCAACAGCCGTTAGCGTGATAAAACCTAAGGCCGGTTCTTTAAATCAGCTAATATCTCACCATAAGATTCTCCATTTCCAGTCACTTCCTTGGCCCTGAAGTCCTCCATTACCCCAAACTAAAGCTCAAATTGTAGGGATGTAACCCTGCTATCTGATTAAGGCCCGTATTTGGTTCTACAAAGGCCCTGTATTTCATGGGAAGCGGATTATGAGGGGTAGAGAGGGTAACTTTCCCAAGTCTATCTTTGTTTCCCTACACCCAAGGCCCCCAGGCTGCGCGAGTTACCTCGAACCTTCCCTAAATGTGTAGATACCGGTCTTAGCTTTCTAAATATACCAAAGGTATCTTCGTAGTACGTCGCTGTAAAGAGAAATACGCCCAATACCAAAGAGCGAAACAGGGTATCCATGGCAGTATGCAGATCAGGGGTCATACCAGGTCCGATTTTCGCCTTGGCAGGCCCTCGGGATTGGTCAATTTCAACAAACGAGGGTTCAAAATGTAGCTGAGATGTTCACCTAACTAGATAAGGCATGAACTAGTTGATATAAAACAAGCAACAGCTGTTAGGGTTATAAACCCTAAGGCCGGTACCTTAAATCAGCTAATATCCCACCATAAGATTCACCATTTCTGGTCCCTTCCTTGGCCCTCAAGGCCTCCATTACCCCAAACTATAGCTCAAAATGTAGGGATGTAACCCTGCTATCTGATTAAGGCCCGTATTTGCTTCTACAAAGGCCCTGTATTTCATGGGAAGCGGATTATGAGGGGTAGAGAGGGTAATTTTCCCAAGTCCATCTTTGTGTCCCTACACCCAAGGCCCCCAGGCTGCCCGAGCTACCTCAAACCTTCCCTAAATGTGTAGATAAAGGCCTTAGTTTTCTAAATATACCAAAGGCATCTTCCTTGTACATCGACGTAAGGAGAAAAACGCCCAATACCAAAGAGCGGTACAGGGTATCCATGGCAGGATGCAGATCAGGGGTCATACCAGGTCCGATTTTCACCTCGGCAGGCCCTCAGCATTGGTCAGTTTCAACAAACGAGGGCCAAAAATATAGCTAAGATGTTAACCTAACTAGATAAGGCATGAACTAGTTGACATAAGGCAAGCGACAGCCGTTAGGGTTATAAAACCTATGGCCGGTTCTTTAAATCAGCTAATATCCCACCATAAGATTCTCCATTTCCAGTCACTTCCTTGGCCCTGAAGTCCTCCATTACCCCAAACTATAGCTCAAATTGTAGAGATGTAACCCTGCTATCTGATTAAGGCCCGTATTTGGTTCTACAAAGGCCCTGTATTTCATGGGAAGCGGATTATGAGGGGTAGAGAGGGTAATTTTCCCAAGTCAATCTTCGTTTCCCTACACCCAAGGCCCCCAGGCTGTGCGAGATACCTCAAACCTTCCCTAAATGTGTAGATAAAGGTCTTAGCTTTCTAAATATACCAAAGGTATCTTCCTAGTATGTCACCGTAAGGAGAAAAATGCCCAATACCAAAGAGCGGTACAGGGTATCCATGGCAGGATGCAGATCAGGGGTCTTACCAGGTCCGATTTTCGCCTCGGCAGGCCCTCGGGATTGGTCAATTTCAACAAACGAGGGTTCAAAATGTAGCTGAGATGTTCACCTAACTAGATAAGGCATGAACTAGTTGATATAAAACAAGCAACAGCCGTTAGGGTTATAAAACCTAAGGCCGGTACCTTAAATCAGCTAATATCCCACCATAAGACTCTCCATTTCCGGTCACTTCATTGGCCCTCAAGGCCTCCATTACCCCGAACTATAGCTCAAAATGTAGGGATGTAACCCTGCTATCTGATTAAGGCCCGTATTTGGTTCTACAAAGGCCCTGTATTTCATGGGAAGCGGATTATGAGGGGTAGAGAGGGTAATTATCCCAAGTCAATCTTCGTTTCCCTATACCCAATGCCCCCAGGCTGTGCGAGATACCTCAAACCTTCCCTAAATGTGTAGATAAAGGTCTTAGCTTTCTAAATATACCAAAGGTATTTTCCTAGTACGTCGCAGGAAGGAGAAAAACGCCCAATACCAACGAGCGGTACAGGGTATCCATGGCAGGATGCAGATCAGGGGTCTTACCAGGCCCGATTTCCGCCTCGGCAGGCCCTCGGGATTGGTCAATTTCAACAAACGAGGGTTCAAAATGTAGCTGAGATGTTCACCTAACTAGATAAGGCATGAACTAGTTGATATAAAACAAGCAACAGCCGTTAGGGTTATAAAACCTAAGGCCGGTACCTTAAATCAGCTAATATCCCACCATAAGATTCTCCATTTCCGGTCACTTCCTTGGCCCTCAAGGCCTCCATTACCCCGAACTATAGCTCAAAATGTAGGGATGTAACCCTGCTATTTGATTAAGGCCCGTATTTGGTTCTGCAAAGGCCCTGTATTTCATGGGAAGCAGATTATTAGGGGTAGATAGGGTAATTTTACCAAGTCCATCTTCGTTTCCCTACACCCAGGGCCCAAGGCTGTGCGAGATACCTCAAACCTTCCCTAAATGTGTAGATAAAGGTCTTAGCTTTCTAAATATACCAAAGGTATCTTCCTAGTACGTCGCCGTAAGGAGAAAAATGCCCAATACCAAAGAGCGGTACAGGGTATCCATGGCAGGATGCAGATCAGGGGTCATACCAAGTCCGATTTTCGCCTCGGCAGGCCCTCGAGATTGGTCAATTTCAAAAAACGAGGGTTCAAAATGTAGCAAAGATGTTTCACTAACTAGATAAGGTATGAACTAGTTGATATAAGCAAGTGACAGCCATTAGGGTTATAAAACCTAAGGCCAGTACCTTAAATCAGCTAATACCCCACCATAAGATTCTCCATTTCCGGTCACTTCCTTGGCCCTCAAGGCCTCCATTACCCCAAACTATAGCTCAAAATGTAGATATGTAGCCCTGTTGTCTGATTTAGGCCCGTATTTGGTTCTACAAAGGCCCTGTATTTCATGGGAAGCGGATTATGAGGGGTAGAGAGGGTAACTTTCCCAAGTCCATCTTTGTTTCCCTACACCCAAGGCCCCCAGGCTGCGCGAGTTACCTCGAACCTTCCCTAAATGTGTAGATAAAGGTCTTAGCTTTCTAAATATACCAAAGGTATCTTCCTAGTACGTCGCTGTAAGGAGAAAAATGCCCAATACCAAAGAGCGGTACAGGGTATCCATGGCAGTATGCAGATCAGGGGTCTTACCAGGCCCGATTTCCGCCTCGGCAGGCCCTCGGGATTGGTCAATTTCAACAAACGAGGGTTCAAAATGTAGCTGAGATGTTCACCTAACTAGATAAGGCATGAACTAGTTGATATAAAACAAGCAACAGCCGTTAGGGTTATAAAACCTAAGGCCGGTACCTTAAATCAGCTAATATCCCACCATAAGATTCTCCATTTCTGGTCACTTCCTTGGCCCTTAAGGCCTCCATTACCCCAAACTTTAGCTCAAAATGTAGGGATGTAACCCTGTTATCTGATTAAGGCCCGTATCTGGTTCTACAAAGGCCCTGTATTTCATGGGAAGCAGATTATGAGGGGTAGAGAGAGTAATTTTCCCAAGTCCATCTTTGTTTCCCTATACCCAAGGCACCCCGGCTGCGAGAGTTACCTCAAACCCTCCCTAAACGTGTAGATACCGGTCTTAGCTTTCTAAATATACCCAAGGTATCTTCGTAGTACGTCGCTGTAAAGAGAAATACGCCCAATACCAAAGAGCGGTACAGGGTATCCATGGCAGTATGCAGATCAGGGGTCATACCAGGTCCGATTTTCGCCTCGGCAGGCCCTCGGGATTGGTCAATTTCAACAAACGAGGGTTCAAAATGTAGCT
>MJUU01070045.1:33246-47682 GCA_002080025.1 Modiolus philippinarum
ATCAACAATCTAACAGTTGAGCGCCATATTAATTTTTCACAAGGAATCCATTGAAAAAAACTGCATCAAAATCGGACTTAAAATAAAAAAAAATTATTGTTTTTGAGATTTGCCCCTGTTGGGCCCCATTTATCTCGTGAGCGGTACATGCTACGTGAAATCTGTTGGCATACTTCAGATTGGAAATTTCCTCAGGAGCACACTGAAACAAACCCCATCAAAATCCAATAAATAATAAAGATTCTACAGTCAAAAATGTGAAAACAACCAATTTCACTCCTTTTTGGCCCCTTATTCTGAAACGGGCAGGGCCACCAACTCAAAATTAAAATCTCTGTTTACGCGTGTGCCAAGATACATCATACTAAAATTTCATAATGATCCGTCTACTAGAAGCAAAGTTATGCTGTCCACAGACGCCGACGACGTCAACACCATACCATTATACGACCGCAAATTTTTGCGGTCGTATAAAAAGCGTATGTATGTCAATAGAACAATTTCAGATTCAAAGGTATATATATCTTGCATATTTTATAATTATTTTTGCGACGACAATATGTGCCGATATATACGGAACACATTGTCGCCCCAAATGACGTTTAAATTGCATTGACAAAACCGGCACATATTGTCGCCGGCGACAATATGTGCCGATAAGGTCTGCACATATTGTCGCCGGCGACAATATGTGCAGGGGCGACAATATGTGCCGTAACAGCATTTTAAAATACTTTTACTACTTTGATAAATACAACTTATTTCATAAGTTTAAACATACTACTTGTGCAACATTTTGAAAAACTTATAAAATTTACCGATAACAAAATAAAAAATAAAAAGTTATTTAACACCATATCTTGGCGAAACTGTCAAAATTTTGAATAATACTAGTATTCCGTTATTTAATTTGCTTTGAGTATAAAGTTGATACCATCATTAATCACTATTATTTACATCAGACAACATTTGCTCTTTTCTGAAGTAACTGAATACCAGTTTGTCTTCTTCGTGATCTTCTAATACACTTAAATTTGCTCGAGTTCTGTATTGTAACAGTGACAATAACTACTAACAATAACATACAAGCAAATGCACTAACAACAACTGCTGTGAGCTTTAATGAATGGGCTCTGTGGTCGGTTGGTTTAGTTGTCGTCGCCGTTGAGTTCTGCAATAAGATAGGAACCACTGATTCGTATTATAAGATGTCAAGTTCAACGGCGTCAAGATTAGATGCAGATAAATACAGATATGTAGCCTCAACTGCGACAAAAATGATTCTTGTATAAGACAGTGTAGCAAATAAAAAAGGAACAAGTTTTAACTTCAGATCTTTTAATGAATTTGCATAAGAAATCACCTGTTTTTTACCTTTATTTTTGTTCTTTATTACTCATGGATGCGGGATCGTCTACATAAAGCTAAGTGACAATCGGCAACATGAAGCTTATTGGCAAAGTGTTCTTACAATCGTTTTCTTAATATCATACAAGATAAACCAATTTTAACAAATTTGAATTTAATTTAACCATGCATTAAAATCAGACATTAGATAAGCAATGAAGGTATATGGAGTAAACGTATACGAGACAAAGTCTCTGCAAAAACTTGCTAAAATAAAGCAATGGAACAACGCCTTTATTGTTTTTCTTCATTTTGAAGTCACCCTCAGGCCTTCAACAACGAAAAGTATGTCTCCATCTGACTTTTGGTATTATAACAATTATAGCCTTTGCAAAGGTCTATATGATGTTATATCGACCTGAAAGATGCATATTGGCCGACAGCGAAGCATATTGACCTAGTACAAAGGTTACAATTGATTTATTATTAATTGAAATGATGCATATTAATTGTAACACTTTTACCATTACTTTAGTTATGAACATAATATATTCCATTTTACTATCCTAATTTTTTTGTTATCAGTGTTAAATGTGTTCTTGCATACATTTCCTGCATTTAAAAAAAATGTGATTATACATATTTATTTTGGCCTGCTAATCTGAAGTAGATACCAACAAGAAGATGAAGCAAACAGAGAATTTCTTGTTAAGTATATTTCTGACTAACATGGCGGATAATTAGTCATATATGTAAATGAAGGGAAATTTACATTCCCCTTTAATATGTCTAGTTTATCAATTTTCTCCTACATAATTTCAAATTTGAACTGGTTATCTAACAACAGAAACTCTGAATGACCTTCTTAGGCATATTTTGAGCTATTTTAAGTAAGCATGCAATATCGCCCATGCAATCAGCCGTTTTTGATAGGCCGTTTCTGTGCAACGTCACATAATTTAGGAGGTCACGTGATTATGTTCTATCCAATGGAATAGCTTGAAAAATATCTAATTAATAATATAATCTGATATACTTACATGAGGAAAATATATAGGTATTCTTAAGGTATTTCCATTGTTGTCTGTAACTATTATCACTGTTCTCTTTATACAACAATCTGTACTGTTTAAAATAATGCAAAAGTTAATTATTCACAACATAATTAACTCTGAAGTATTAACGTTGGAATAAACCAATAGTAGGATATTGTTGACTTTACTAACGGTTTTGTGCATTTGTGAGTCATTCGTCTCTTTTTTTTCTACTGCGTTTTATGTTTCGAATGTTACACAATTACTTAATATGTACATTTAACGAGTAGTTTTTTATATAGAGATTTTATATGTTGAAACATAACTGTTTAATTTTTCAAAATATAAAATAAGATTTTGGTTCTCAGTTCATTTTATAGCAAAAACTAAATTTGAAAATGCTATTGAAAGGTCGTAGACAGTGAAAAGATTGTTCATCATAGTACGAAGTAGGAAACGAATCTTGAATCACAGTTCGGCCTGAAACTACAAAAACTACAAATTTTTCCACAAGAGACTGATATCTATTTAAAAACAGTTTTATGATCTTATAAGACGAAATGTTTTCAAGCCTTGGTCAATAAGGTGGTCGATGAAAGAATTATACCAAATGAGAAAGTCTGCAAAGCCATTCCTAGCTTTTGCGTAATGAACTATGAAACATACATTCCGGAAGCAGGAGAAGTTGAAATATTGCTGTCAAGTCAGAGTAATTGTCCCTTTAGAATTGTACTCTTGCACTATTGGCAGTTATCTTTGGAAAATAAAATATTCAGCAAGGTCTGGTAAAATTGACTGTGTTCTGTTAAATATTTCAAGGGACTATACTAGTGAATTAAAAATTGTTTGTCACAGACTAATGCGAACTGCTCTTGTTCTCTGATTCTGTCGAATTACTTTTGCTGTTTGCTTTTAATCAGATATAAACTTATAAGTCTTTGAAAAGCTGGTACCTTAGGTCCCAAGTTTGAAAAAGATATCTAAAAACATATTCAGCAGAATTTCGTTTCCACTGGTACTGAAAATGAAAAGTTATGTAAATGTATTAAAAATTCATTACAAATAATACGGACCGATATGGATTACCTTTGCGAAATGTTGTGCTGAATAAGACCGTTTAATATTTGAATACCCATCATTCTTTTATAAAAAAAAATGTCAAAGAAATGTTAGATATAAAAAGGTAATCAATATTCACTATATATCGTCTATAGCTGAATTATAAGACGTTTGATTTTGTTTTGTTTTATTTTTCTTTTCTATTTTTTTATACCCCGCGAACACGAAGTGGCGAGGTATTATGTGATACCCTCAGTCGTGTGTCCGTCCGTCCGTCTGTCCGTACGTCCGTCCGTCCCCCGAAGGTTTCCGACTGATATCTTGTGAACGAAATCACATAAGGTCTTCAAACTTGGTATGTGACTTGTTTACCACAAAACTCATGCCAAGTTCGATTTGGGGTTCAGAGGTCCGAGGGGTTCTGGAGTAATGCCCCTTTAAACTTTGAGATTTTGCGAATTTAAGGGTTTCCGACTGATAACTTGTGAATGAAATAATATATTGTCTTCAAACTTGGTATGTAGCTTGTTAATAACAAAACACAGGCCAAGTTTGAATTTGGGTTCAGATGTCCAAGGGGTTCTGGAGTTATGCCCCTTGAAACTTTGAAATTTTGTAAATTATAGTGTTTCCGACTGATAACTTGTGAATGAAATGACATACAAACTTCTAATTTGTATGTAAGTTGTTTGCCATAAAACACAGGCCAAGTATAATTTTGGGTTCAGGAGTACACAGGGATCTAGAGTAATGCCTCTTTAAACTTTGAAATTATGTGAAACGTGGTGGGGTATCATGTAATGCACCATTACTATTTTTTTATTTCTATTTTGTTTTTTGTTTTTTGTTTTTTGTTTTTTTTTTTGCTTTCCATCAGTAGCAGGAGAAACTGCGACTCATTTCAAATTTGATATTGGGGCAAAAGCATTACCACATAAGCACACCCTTATTTAGGACAGCAGTTATTTAAGAACTTAGATCGATGAAAAACAATATGAATTTTCTCATAATCAATATCATAATAATGTTACCCCAAAAGTAAGACAGTCATATGTATTACAACAAATAAGCCATGATAATATTTCAACTCACCTGATTTTTCCGTTTATTGGACGAATAACCTGAGTTTCGGAAAAGTTTTCAGTCCATACCGTGGAAACTGTGTGGTCATCTACGTCAATGATACTTAAACCTGATTCCCTGTCCTGTACACTAAACAGAACTGTCCAATTACCAACCTATCCAAATTAATCACAGTACTACAAAACTGCTAGGTTATTCAGTACAATTTTGAGCAAAAAAAGAAAAATAGGTCGTTTCAAATATTTCTCAGAAACTTATTCTTCTGGTTTTTAATTTGGAGATCAAAAGTGTTTTTTTACATTAAAGATAGTATTTGCTCTATTTTGACTTTAGAGAATTAATTGAGTCAATTTTAAGTTAAATATCTGCAAACGGGTACAGCGCAAATCTACAGTTTCAGGCTAAGACTGTCGGAAATTTTTATTTAGCAGATTGATTGTGGATATATTTCAGAGCTGTGCATGGTTTATGCTATCGATTGTTGATAACAACAGTCCTTTGTGGGTCAAATATCTGCCAACATCGTCATGGTTTTTTTTTCTAAAATAGTTTTAATCCATTTTTAAAAGGATAAAGAAAATTTGAAATATAAAAATTTTACAGCGTCGATTTTTGACCATTGGTGAACCTTTTTTGTACACAAAAATGTTTAAGATATTCTTACTCCACATGACATTTTCGTCTTCCATCCCTTTTTACATGTTGTTATGGAACTGAGGATAATTATCTCAGGTGGGCTGACATCAGTACTGATCGGATCTTCTCTTATAACAATAAATCGATTAATCTCAACCGATCTACCAACTTCATCTGTTATCGTTATTTTGACTTTTCTGGAAATACAATATGTTTCTGATAAGTAGCTAAATTACAAAGTGAGTTAGTAGTTGTTGGGTTCAATAACAAAAACATTTTTGTATTGAAAACTTTCAAGAATCATAGAAAAGTTATTTTAACAATAAAACTTTCGAAAATGGAGACATAGTTACAAGTACAAAGTTCCGGTAAACGTTCTTTATTCTGAGTTCATATCGCTGTTTACGTTTTTCTTTTGTCCTTTTATTTGTGGTTTTCTTGTGCAGGTTCTTAGTTGACTGTGACAAATAATTGTGATTATTGGTCATTGTAGATGTCTCCTTTTTTTAATGGAATCAATTAACTCGAACGCAATATTGAAATTCACTGCAATTTGGGAATTTTGCTCTTTTAACAAAACTAGTTTTAATCGGCACTAAAGAAGCATATTTCTAAGTAATAAACATAACTCAGTCTAACAGGAATTTTCATATAAATTGTTTTTTTCATTGTTCCTGTTTAAGGAATGAGGTCAAAAAGTTGCAAACACAATTGGTATGCCAACATCATTGAGTTTAAGTTGTTTATTAAAATCAAAAGATTCTTTTGAGTTTACTGACGAACTCATTATGTTAAATGAGAGTCACGAAGGAAAACGTTTTCGTTATCTTAAATTTAACACGAGTTAGTAATGTGTACCTTTACTAATAACGACATATTTGTGATAGATTTTTAACAAGAGGGACTCACCTTTTTGGCCTGGGCCAAGCCTTGTGATCATCGTGAATATTTATCAGACCGGGATGTGATTTGGCCGAACACAGACTCACCTTTTTAGACCACGCTTTGCTTTGTGATCAACATTAATATTTATCAGACGATGACCAGAATTTGATTTGGCCGAACACAGACTCACCTTTCTAGGCCAGGCCTTGCTTTGTGATCGACATGAATATTTATCAAACCAGAATGTGATCTTGCTGGACGGAGTACAAACGTTGGTTTAGTTACCCAAGCGTTCAACATCTGAGAAAATGAACAATCTATTAAAATTTTGATATATCAAAGAAAAGAAATTCGAGAACGTTTTTGATAAATATTTGATAAATATTTGTTATACAAAAGCAAGATGTACTGTTTAGATGCATCGAATGTGTTGACTAAATTACGTTTATCTAGTAAACAAACTTTTTGCATTATTTTTTTGTATCTATCGTTAGCTGTGCGGAAAGCCAAAACGTTTGAATGTTTTACACTCTATGAATATTTTACCGAAATATATCCATATTATGTGATATTTAAGGAATAATTGACGGAAAGTCCAGTTTATTATATATAGTTTTACACTTGTCTGACCAGTATGTCGTGTCTTTTACTCTAAGTTTTAGAGGGCGCTGTGTTTAACAATGACAAACTGCAGTATTAGTGAATCATTTTAATTCTAGTAGGACGACTGCATTGTTGAAATTTTAGCTGTTTATAATTGTTGCCATACAATGAGGATAATTTGTCGATTAGTTAGCTGTTTATAGGGTCAAAGAGAAGACGTTGCTATTCACTGCAAGTCAAAAACAGACAATTTAAAAGTTTTGCCCTTAATAATATACGCATATAATATATTCTCAGGAATCAAAACCTTTTGTAAAAATATGAGGTTTTCTCAAAAAATTGCAACGATTAAAAATATGAAATATTTCATTTTGGATGAAATGTGCCGCCCTACTATGACCAATGCCTTTTCACTTAGGTGTCAAAATAATATTCAAACACTTTATTCAAATATGGCACTTGTTCTCAAAATTATATCCTATCAGTTTTCATTTTAGCTTTTTATGATGCTCTGAAAACCTAGCATAAAAGACGTTTTTCTCGAAAACAAACTTTTTTTCATTTTTCGTACCTTTCGTTGGCTGCACTGAAAGCCAAAACGTTTCAATCTAAAACGTATTACACTTTATGAATATTCTACCAAAATAGATAGGTATTTTAGGTATTATTAATTTTTGATCGACAATATTTTTGTCGAATTTGGAGGTCGTGTTTTCCAACAAACAATAGAGATTCCTATGGGAACAAACTGTGCGCCGCTTTTAGCTGACCTTTTCGTTTACAAGGGCTTATTATTAGAAAACAAAAACATTTAGCCCAGTCCTTTATTTTCAGCTTCCGCTACAGAGACGATGTACTTTCTCTTAATAATCCTAAATTTAAGGAGTATTTATATCAGATCTATCCAAATGAGCTTGAAATTAAAGAAACAACTGAAACACCTACTTCAGCTTCGTACCTAAGATCTTTTATTGTATATTGACGAAGGTGGACGTTTGAAATCTAAGCTATATGACAAGCGTGATGATTTTACTTCCCCATTGTGAACTTTCCCTTTCTTAGCAGCAATATATCTACCTCTCCAGCCTATGGAGTGTACATTTCACAGTTGATTCGTTACTGTCGAGCATGTAGTTTGTACAGTGATTTTTTTAACAGAGCAAAAACACTGTCCCAAAAGCTGCTTAGTCAGGGATTTGTTCAACCTTTGTTTATTTTATCTCTCAAGAAATCTTATGGCCGTCGCCATGGCATCATTGAAAAATATGACGTGTCAGTATCTCAAATGAAAGTGGACATTTTCAGCTAGATTCACGTCTTCCCGGATTTGACTACCGACTTTGACATTTTCCCAGATTGAATCACTTACAGTGTGACGGGTGCTGTTAACAGAGCAGGACATGCTTACCCTTCCAAAGCACCTGATGTCACTCTCAGTTTCACTGGAGTTCACACTGTGAGTGCCTTTGTTCTGGATGTTGTGATTTCTGTCTCTGTGCTTTGTGTCTGTCTGGCGTCGTTGTTTTTGTTTCTAGCGTCATTGTTTTCTGTGTACTCGTTTTTGCCCTGTCTTTGAACTTCGATTTTTGTGAATTTCACTCCTTTGTTCCTTCGGTATTCTACTGCCGTTGTTTCTGACCATTAAAATATACCATTTATGATTTGAAACAACCTATTTTCAAATTTATGTTCTTTCAGAAATTTTTGACTGAGGGGCCAAATGACCCGGAAAAGGATGTTTAAATTATCTCCTCTTGGCCATATATATAGCTAACTCGGAACAGAGAGACAATAGCCAAACACTTTCTACTTAATTTCACCATTTGAAAAAAGAACGTAAAAATTGCAGCAGAACCGTTATTTACGTCTCAATATCGTGAAATGCCAGCATTACGATTAAATCGCCTTTATTGTTGGTAATCAGTTTCGAACTGACACATATGAAGTTTCGATTTTTTTATATTGCTCGTTTCGATAATTGGATGTTGCTCGTTTCGATTGTTGGATGTTGCTCGTTTCGATTGTTGGATGTTGCTCGTTGCGATTGTTGGATGTTGCTCGTTGCGATTGGTCGATGTCGCTCCTTTCGATTGTTGGATGTTGCTCATATGTTGATCATTGTTTATCTAACCAAACAGTGTCCAGGTGCATTATATTTATTATACCTAAGTATATGAACACTACTACTAAAATCTCTAAAATAAAATTACTATTTTTCACTTTTTCCATTTAGGTAACTATTTACCGGTCGATAGTTTCTCAGACTATTGACTGGCAGTATAAATATTTTCCGGAACTTTTTTCTTGCTTTTCTATTGGATAAAAAATCCGATGATAATTCAGAATGCTTTGACATCATTGTTTCCATGTGAAAACTCTAAACTGGCCATGCAAATTACAGTGAACACTATTCACCTTGTAGCAGAATAAATTTTGTTGATAGGAAAAGTTTGAATTGTTCACGTTATAGAATACAAAATTTAGAGAAAACAATACTAGAAATTAGAGACATATTATTCAAAGATGATTTAAAAATTTTGAACTTATTTTTCTCCTTTTTTGTATAATAAAATACTTATAGAAACAATGGCAGTAGAATACCGAGGAACAAAGGAGGGAAATCCACAAAAATCGAAGTCCAAAGACATTGCCAAAACGAGAACACAGAAAACAATGGCGCTAGACATAAAACAATGACGTTAAACAGACACAAAGCACAGAAATAGAAATCACAATATTCAAAACAAAGGCATGATTCAAAAGTTGTAAATCTTGTGTTTTTTGGTATAATAAAATAATAAAACACTTATAGACAGTTTATTCGGAATAGCAAGTTTGTTGTCCCCTTGACCCCTAACTATTGACCTCGGCTATGCCTCGGGCAATAGTCAGGGTCTCGAAGACAACAAACTTGAGCTTGCTATTCACTCATAACCAGTCAATAAGTATAAATTGTATTGAAAAACCACACAGGGACAGAGAGTAATCACTTCAGCGTTTTATTCCGTCCTTAGACTTCATCATAGACCACGATTGCTAAGCCGGACAGTATTTTACAGCAGACACTATTTAATCCTACATTTACACCTCCAAAGGTCTCAAAGTGTTTTAAGCATTGTATCTAACCTAATTCAGTACTTACATAATTATCGACGTCTACCGACACATTGTATGTCCGTTGTAGGACATCTATGTTCGTTACTGTATAGGCATATATAAACCTGCCACCAGGGACCGGCATTTCTACAAAATAATATAGATTTCTACTATCTCCAACTGACTATACTAAACTACAGAATCTTAATTAACTGTTGTTTAGGGGATTCACAGCACTTTCTGTCGTCTTTGAGATCTGTCCTGACGAGTAGTAACTTAAAAGTTTCAAGTTAGTCCTTTGAAACTTTCTCACGTATGTTTGCAAATAACTACTAGTAAATACCGAAGTTACTGTGAATTTATTTTCTGCATATGCGCATTTCGACAACTTATGTCTCTTCAGTGCAGATAAGATCTAAACGTTTGGAAGACCATAAACTCAAAGATGTTTAAAACTGATAGAGAATAGAGAACAAATAACCAATATGATCTAAATGTGAAGCCAAACTAAGCTAAGGACAGAGCTTTGCAAGTGAAGTAAATATTTTACTTGCCTAGTATTAAGGACGTCATCAACCACTGGGAAACTAAGATTCAAGTTCAAATTTACTTCAATTAAGAATCTGTTAACTCATAAAAATCTTATTATTTGTAATTTAATGTTGCGCATACATTTTATGATTCAAATTCAAAGTAGTAAATGACTGTGAAATTGTATTACTATCAAAATTAAAACATATTAAATAGAAATTATTTATAACATATGGAAGTCTGATGTACCAAGAAATCACCAGAATCGAGAATTAGTTGAAAAAAATATGGTTTGGTTTTTGTTTCCATTTCATGCGACAGCCCAGTTTCCTTCGAAATATAAAATTAACAATGAAGATATATGGAGTAAATACAAATAAAAACATTACAAAATATCTTATTCTAAACAATACATCTTCATCCCTTCGCCAATAGAATAAAAATTGCACTAAGCGAGTGACATTGTTACCGATAAAAGGGATGTCACGATTAAACAATACATGGGAATATTAAATTAATTCCAAACTTACCTGTACTTGTCTGTAGTATGGAAACTTTCACAAAGTTTGATCTGGTATGTGTATCTTCACTTTTTGGTGTTGAAGTTTCTTTGATATTCAGTGAACTAGAAATCTTAATTCGTGAATTATCTGATATGGTCGACGATTTCGGAAAGTTTGGTGGGTGTAACGACGTTGGGTTGAATTTCGTAGTACTTGATGCTACTCCATGTGTTCCAGAATGGGTCCTTGTTTCCTGTTCCCTGAGACTTCTTGATGGTCCTTGTGTTGTGGAATAGGTTGTTTGTCCCTGCTTTCTTGAATTGATATTACTTTGCGTTCTAGAATTTGTTTTTAATCTCCAAGTACTTGAAATTGTCGAAAAATACCACATTCTAGAACTCGTTGTTTTGAAATGTATTTTGGAATTTTTTGTTACTGTCTGTGTTCTATAGTTGACTGTATTTCCATGTGTTCCATGATTTGTTGAGTGTCTCTTTGTTTTAGATTTAGGCTGAAGATCGGTTAATGTTTGAGTGAAGTTTGATGTAGGAACCAAAGTCAATGTACTCTGAGATATGACAGCGCGTCCTTTGACCTTAAAAAATAAGCTACATATGGTTAAGAATTATATGTTGAAATTTTGAGAAGCAAGTGTGGTTATGAATGCTACGTTATGCAAACTGAATACCTTCGTAGTTTGTTTGGCTCTCGTAATTTTGTGTTAGTTTCACTTCAATTTCCATCACTTGCATTTCTCAAATAAAAATAAGTCTATGATATTTTTGATTTTATAATTTATTAAATTAAATATATAAGTGTCATTAACATGTACATTTATTTTCTTAAATGACTTATATACGTATTGTTCTGACTTTGACAGTTGTTTTTAAATTTATCATGTTTCTCATAACTGCAAACATTTTCTATTTTGGGGGATAGTGGGAGACACTCTGGTTTTTTTGCCCGTTACATGTTTTTAATTGTAATTTGGTAGAAGTTACGAAATTTGATTATTTTATTGAGACAGTTTTTCCTTCAAAATTAAGAAAAAAAAATATGCAAAGGAAGAAGTGGTTTAAATAAGCCTCTGATCGGCAATAAATCTTTCCAGTTTGGAAAACTTGTTTTTTAACAGATTATCGGAATTACCATGGGCACAAACTGTGCATATCTTTCAGCCGATCTGTTTTTCTTCTCATATGTTTTTGAGTTCATCGAAGGGTTTCTCCAAAATAAAGAAATAATTTTATCTTCCGCTATGTATAGATGATCTTTTGTAATTTAACAAGACAATGATTGTCTTCATTATATATATATATCCAAAAGAGCTCGCAATTAAGGATAATACGGACACTTCAACATCGGTCTTATTTCTTGAACTTCATCTTAAAATTACAACAGGTTTACCACAGAAAACTAGGCTGTATGGCAAACGCGATTACTTCACTTTTTTAATGTCAACTTCCCTTTTTCTTTGTATCATCATTTCCACAGCACCAGCATATTGAATTTACATCTCCAAACTCATACGCTACTCAAAGGTCTGAGCTCTACACAGTGACCACTTTCATAGAGCTCGTTTGCACATAAATGATGTCACTTGAAAAGGGTATGTTACATGTGCCCATAACCTAATGTCAGCACAATCACGATCTTATGGACCGCTATGAGATTCATGTGTATCTGTTTCCTAGATGACAACAGATCTTTCCCTTTGCAGCTAAAGTTATTTTTCCTGTACCGGAATTGACATGTTCAACACGGCGGTTGTGTTATAAGAAGCAGAAGAAGCTTACTCTGCTGGCGTACCTGACCTCACCCATGTTGTTTATTGGGTACGTGTTTTTCATCTGTGTATGTGTGTCTTCATTTTTTCTGTGCCGTACTCGTGTTATGTGTTTGTTTCTTTCGTGTTTCTGATGTTGTCGTTATCCTTAGACCACTCGCTTTTAGACTGATGGATTGGTTCTCACTTATTTAAACAAATTGGATTGGAGCTATTTTACAAAAATTGTCATAGACGCCAAAGGTCCTGTTTTATTTTTAATTATATGAAAATTGCAGGCATTCGAGCTCTGCATAATAACATTTTGACAATTAATGTTTCATTGTTGCATATACATTGTAATAATTACAATATTTAAAAACAAAGGCAAAAACATTGTAATAATCACAATATTTAAAAACAAGGGCAATAATAATTTTAGTGATTTATGCCGTTTATAAGTAAGTGATATGTTTTCACAGTACTGCGTGTGTCCTTAAAAACGAAATAACAACCGGTAACGTGCAGATGATATTATTTCTGTACTTACGTGACTGTATGCATTATTGCTAGTTGTTTTTCCCCTGTGCTCATCGCAAAATGAAATATATTTAGTCCAAACACATGTAAAAACTATATACACGAGCCAGGGATATCCACTGGAATTCATCCCTATGGTATGGACAGGGGTATGAAATCAGCATTATTTGTAAACAAATACTGATTGTACAGTTATCAATTATGATAAAATTTATATTGATCAAACAAGGTGAGTTATTGATAACTAGTGTGACAACGGAAGTGCATGTCATATGTTAGTTTATCAGTTGTATCTAAAAAAAATGTAAAAAAGAATGAACTCATTAATTTACAAAAGAAACAAGCGATTGTAATTTTTTTTTTACATTTTACATAAAAGGACTGCATACGTTTATTGTAATTTAGACCTCGCTTTATGTATTGAAAATTATAATAAAAAAGTGTTTATCACTAGAGAACTGGATTTAGTGGAGGGCTATAAAGAAAAAATATAGAGTAAATAACTAATTAAGAAGTTAATCCTTGAAATAGACAAAATTAATGGTTTATTATGAAACTTGTGTATTTTAAAGACATTACAATTGTCATGTTAAATTTTTCTTGTGGTTTGAAAGATTAGAAACACTAAAAATGTATTTCCAAAACTAAGCATATACATTCTTTGTGCAAATTCATTTTGATTTTGAACAATATCTGAGACATATTTGTCTTATGCTTGAAAAATCAAATCAAATCCTAGAATCGTGACAAAAAATACTTAAGATTTTCAGTAACATTGTTACCAAAAATCTTTTGTTTATAGTTATAACGGCAAATTAAGTTAAAAAAATCAATTGCAGTAATTTTGTAGCAATGTAAATAAAAAAAAAACATGAACTTACCGCTTGTATGTAATTTGTGGGATGGAAATTGCTAATTTTCAAGTATACTTGTCAGATTAAATATACAAGTTATAGATATTTCGACAATTTTTTGGTATTCCATTTTAAAAGATGCAATATTTTTCAAACATTGCCCTTTATTTCACCATCGATAAACATGTATCTTTATTTCACCATCGATATACATGTATCTATATTTCACCATCGGTATATACGTATCTTTATTTCATCGATATACATGTATCTTTATTTCACCATTGATATACATGTATCTTTATTTCATCGATATACATGTATCTTTATTTCACCATCGATATACATGTATCTTTATTTCACCATCGATATACATGTATCTTTATTTCACCATCGATATACATGTATCTATATTTCACCATCGATATATACGTATTTTTATTTCACCATCGATATACACGTATCTTTATTTCACTATCGATATACATGTATCTTTATTT
>MJUU01070045.1:51149-61156 GCA_002080025.1 Modiolus philippinarum
CCATCGATATACATGTATCTTTATTTCAATATCGATATACATGTATCTTTATTTCACTATCGATATACATGTATCTTTATTTCACCTTCGATATACATGTATCTTTATTTCACCATCGATATACTTGTATCTTTATTTTACTTACAATATACATGTATCTTTATTTCTCCATCGATATACATGTATCTTTATTTCACCATCGATATACATGTATGTTTATTTCACCATCGATATACATGTATCTTTAATTCTCTATCGATATACATGTATCTTTATTTCACTATCGATATACATGTTTCTTTATTTCACCATCGATATACATGTATCTTTATTTCACCATCGATATATATGTATCTTTATTTCACTATCGATATACATGTATCTTTATTTCACTATCGATATACATGTATCTTTATTTCACTATCGATATACATGTATCTTTATTTCATCCGTCGATATATTTTCGCTTTATTTATTGTGAAATGATGAAAACCTTCACAAACTACATAAAAAAAAACAATGAATGGATATGAAGTAAAGGAACATGAGACAAAGTCTCTACAAATACATGGTAACACCAGGCAAAGGAACGTTTTTATTGTTGTTCTTCATCTTGAAGTCATCATAAAAATTCAACAATGACCTTTGCTCATAACTCATAGTAAGTTTAAGACGGCCCCTAGCCCCGGTGGAATTTTTTACTAAATATCGAACAACGCTACATCTATGTCTTTCCTGTTCATGGATGCGGGATCTTTAACGGACATGAAGTATTCTTACTATCACTGTCATCCGATGCTCGACAAAAGCACTAGTGTCACAAGCTAATAGACAATTACAACATTTAGACAAACACATGGCATTCATCAAGTCGATTGTGAGAAATTTTGGTATTTTAGACATGATAGAATAGTGAGATTTGGGCACTTTGAACAGGTGGTCAGAATACAATTTTGAAATTACAAAAAAAATGTATAACTGTATCAGGATGCTGATACAAAAGTCTCCCAAACGAACTCCCAAAATCAGAAATCCAGGCTAAAAATCACTTCCACACATCGTAGGCAACCTGTCTGTTGAGTTTCATTCAATTCTGAACACTTTCAATTTTCCCACCTTTTTTCCTGGTTTCCATGGCAACGGTTGCCATTTTTAAGTCTTGGAGACCAGAAACCAATTCCTCATGTCTTCAACAACCTTCCTATAAATTTTTATCCAATTCCGAGCACTTTGATTTTCCCGCCTTTTTTTCCGTTTCCATGGCAACGGATGCCATTTTGAAGTCTTGGACTCTGGAAACCTATTCCCCATGTCCTAAGCAACATTCTTGTAAATTTTCATCCAATTCGGAGCACTTTGATTTTCCCGCCTTTTATGCCGTTTCCATGGCAACCGGTGCCATTTTGAAAATTCTAAGACCCCATTGCATCTTTTGGGATAAGGGTCTATTATCATATGAAGTTTGGTTAAGATCCGACTATTAGTCTTTGAGAAAATGGTCGGACAAATTTTTGGCGGAAAGAGGAAGAAGAAGAACTAGATTTGCAATTGCAAGCAATAGCTGATGTCGCCCCCGGCAGCCAATTCGATGCTCCCATCTTGTTTGCAGCCTCAAAATCTACCTAGAAATAAATTTTCGTTGAAATCGGACAAAGTTGAAATTTTTGACGTAAAATGGCGGCCATCTTGGAAATGGCGGCCATTTTGAAAATTTTTTCACCGTCATGCATAACTTCAAATGGTGTTTCAACTTTGTGCCAAGTATCAAGTGATTCGGTTCAGGCATCTCTGAGTAAAGCTCTGGACAAAATTTGTTGGAAGTAAAATAATAAAGAAACCGGAATAATAATAATAATAATAATAACAAAGAAACGGAACAATAACAATATGTCTCCCCGACTTCGTCTGGGGCGACATAACTAGATTTGCAATTGCAAGCAATAGCTAATGTCGCCCCTGTCAGCCAATTCGATGCTTCCATCTTGTTCGCAGCGTCAAAATCTACCTAGAAATCAATTTTCGTTGAAATCGGACAACGTTGAAATTTTGACGTATTTTGGCGGCCATCTTGGAAATGGCGGCCATTTTGAAAATAAAAATATTAAAACGCACATCTTCATATGGTGATCCAACTTTATATCAAGTTTCATGAACTTCTGATCATGCATCGCTGAGTAATTGACCGGACAAACTTTGGCTGGAATAATAATGAATGATAATAAAAACTAGATTTGCAATTGCAAGCAATAGCTGATGTCGCCCCTGGCAGCCAATTCGATGATTCCATCTTGTTTGCAGCGTCAAAATCTACCTAGAAATCAATTTTCGTTGAAATCCGACAAAGTTGAAATTTTTACGTACTTTGGTGGCCATCTTGGAAATGGCGGCCATTTTGAAATTTTTTTCACCATCATGCACAATTTCACATGGTGATCCAACTTTCTGTCAGGTATCAAGTGATTCTGTTCAGCCATCTCTGAGAACTCGCGTGGACAAAATTATTCTAGGAAAATTAAAAAAAGTATAATAATAACAATGAAACGGAACAATAACAATATGTCTCCCCGACTACGTCAATAAGAAACGGAGGAATAACAATATGTCGTCCCGACTACGTCTGGGGCGACATAACAAGAAAAAAAAATAAGAATTGAGTAAAAACAATAAGTCTTCCCAAACTTCGTTTTGGAGACTTGATAAGATGCACAAAAATTAAAATTATGATAGTACATCTATTTGAAAATTCTCTGAAGAAAAATATACACGATAAATGAAATATGTAGAGAGCATTACATCTCTTGTATGGTGAATCTTTTTTAAGAACCCTACGCTGCAGGAGGGACAAACTCCAGTCCTAAATAAACAATGAAAGGATATGGAGTAAATGTACATGAGACAAATTCTTTACAAATGCCAGGTATAACCAAGCAAAGGAACAACGCTTTTCTTGTTGTTCTTCGTCCGAAAATTTCCATTTTCACGATTATTTGGTTTAATATGTTCCTATATATGACTCTGTATACAACAATTCAAATTTGATTGATATAACTAGCAGTTAATGTGTACAAAAAGCTTTTAATGCAATCAAAGCTGAATTTAATTAAATAAATAGTGATATCTTGATTGAGTTGGGTTGCTCAGAAATAGGCAACTTTAACAAGGGCTTGTTACCAAAATCTTGAAATCATCAATACAGAAGTTTTACGGTCAATATCACGATGTCAAGGACCGTTGTGGCTTATCTGTTTCCCAGATGACAACAGATCATTTCCCTTACAGCTAAAGTTGTTTTTCCTCTACTTGATTTGACCTTTCTGTCAGAATTGACATGTTCAACACGGCGGGTGTCTTATAAGAAGCAGGAGATGTTGTTTACCTGATTTCATGTATGGTTTTGTATTTGGTCCGTGTTGTTTTTGTTTTGTTTGTCTTTGTGTCTTTCTGTTATGTTCCGTACTCATCTTGTGTATTTGTTTTCATTGTTTTTCCTATATTGCAATTGCCCTTTGATTACCCGTCTTTAGAGTGACGGTTCAGTTCTTACTTACTTTACCTTATCAACATCTAGAATTTGTTTTTTTTTAAACTAAAAGATCAAAATTTGCATACAATATCCAAGAAAACGGCCAGATGTAGGTATAATTCTACGTGAATTATGTTATGTATGTTAGCTGCAAGTGAAATATTCACAGCAACCTACACGATGATTTTAAGCCTATGATTGCGATTTATGATTTAGTGAATACAGATTGCAGAAAGTGAAGGTAAACCGTCGTTCAATTAATACTGATATTGCTGATATCTGACAAAGTAAATACAAAAGTTTCCTGGTTTGAATTAGATGTATGACGTGTTTCTATAACGAGATCTGTTGATAAGACAGTCCTTTGCAATCATAACTTTTGACATTTTTAGAAACAACAATAGCATAATAGCGTAGAGCAAAAGGTAACGTGATGCTGACATAGCATAAACATACAGAGGAATGCAAAAGAAAAGAAAAAACTGAAAATAGACGACCAAGACAACAGACATCAACAAACCATACAAATATCATAAGTATTACATTCAAGATTAAAGCATTGACAATGTGAACTCATAATATGAAAAGCATATCCTAGAGCATGTATGAAACCCGTTACATTGTCAGTGAGTCAACAGAAAGTAAATTTTCCAGACCAATTTATAATCATAATAATAATGATTATAATAATTTTCTTTTGAAATAACAATGAAGGTATATGGAAACCGTCTGCGAAAGATTTTGTTTTCATGTTTAAACTTTTTTTTCAAATGTAGACGCGAAAGATGTTTGTGTAAACATGCACAAGGGTGATAAAGAAGTAGCACGATCAAACGTCGTGAAGACTAAGAACAACGCTTTCAGCGATCAAAATTCTAAAAATACGGAGGCTTCATTCCCTGTATGGCACTCGTTGGATGTCCTTTGTACTGGATTTGTTTTCCTAATCCTATATTTTTGGTAACGAGTACTTCTTTTTTGAAAAACGTTTAGGTTATAGCCTTCCTTATTATTTCATTTTTATGCTGCTGATGAGAGGTTACTCCTTGACACACGTGTACAGCATAACGAAATTTACTTTTTATCATGTAACTTTGTGAGACAGCAATGGTAGACTATCCGATACTGATAAAGATTACTATATTCGAACGTGTTAAACATTACAGGTGGAGCTTCAGCATGGAAAACTTTATACTTACCCCCTAAATTGTACAAACATGACGTTCACTCACCGTTCACTCACGAGCAAATGATAGATTTTGTTTTTTTAGATTCTAAAGCAATTAATATTTTCATGTTTTTCAACCCCGTCGCGGGCCTTTTCGATATACATACTGTGGCGAATTTTGCAGAGAGTCACCAAGATGTACATGTGTACATTCTATAAAAATCCATCAAACAAAGCGTTGTTGAGCCATTAATTATAATCCTTACCTTACTTGTAATCCGATTACACTTAAGGTTTAGGACCACCCTCAAATGTAATCCCGATTACATTAACGGTTGCAGGACCTCCCTAAATTGTAACCAGTACCTACCGTAATTGTAATCCCTCGGAATTAATTTACATTTTGCAGCGCATATAAGATAAGAAAACGTGTTCCGCTATAGCATGATTTTGAATCATATTTGTTTTAAATAGCCATCGTTACCATGGAACAAAAAGGGCGGAGAAAAAGTGCTCAGAATTTTTTCAAAATATTATACAAAAGAAGTGTAGAAATTGTTCTAAAGCTTTCAATTCCCTAAAACGGAAAAGTAGACGGATTTTGTATGAAAATGATTGAAATTCTGACTTTTAAACAATTTTTTAAAGCTCGCGACCAATTTCTAGCAACCAACTTTCTAGCGACCAATTTTGGGGTTTATCTCAAAACCAAAATTTAAGGCATACCGAAAAAAACCATAATGCTTATTATTTCAAGCGACCCATGAATTAATGATAAGCAGTAACAATTATTATGAAATATATCTTTTCAAATTAAATATATTTCCTGTGTACACTATTGACAACATGTTGTGAATCCCCCAAACCAGTAAAATAGGCGGATAAAGGAAGCTGGTGCAATGAATCAAGTGATTTAGTGTATAAAATGTTTTATTTTAAGCAAATTATGATATTTTTTTATTTTGCTTCTATAAGTATTAACAATTACTAAAACAATCAGTTGTCATCTGTACAAATAAAATAGGAAAGAGTGTTTTTGAAACATATTTTCTCTATTTGAAGCAATGAACTGATTGTCCCAGATCAGTGTACTGATTGTCCCTGAAAGACACAATGTCAGTACTGATTTTCACTGATTTGGTATTTGAATATTTTTTTCGGTAAAAAGTGCTGACAGCTTTCTATATATGATTTTTGTCTATTTGCAAAAAAGTGGCAACTTCTGAATGTTTCTCTTGCCAAGATTTTTCTATCGTCGCTGGGCTTCCAAAATGTCATATGTCGAAAATTGGCAGTTTTGTGTTTTACTCATAGAAAGATTCAGCGGGTCTTATTTCATATCCTTACAAAATATCCTAGCCTTTATCCAATGAAATTCATTCTGAAATCACCTGTGCCAAAATTTCCAACATTTATTGTTTAATTATCTATGATTCCAAAATGTTGTATATTTTTCAAAAAACTTTGTTGACTGAAATAGAAGGCTTTTAGCAGATTGCATTAAATCGAAACAGTTCATTTGTATTATAAACAACTTAACATCTCTTCCTTTTGAATCAGAACATGCAATAAAATAATGAATTGTAATTGTTTTTCTTTACCTTTATACGACATTTTGTAATGCAGACATTAAACTTATAAATTTTAGTTCTTCTTTTATTCAGGTATTATTCATTATTATGATTGTTACAGAGCCTGTAAGTTTGAGAGGATAAATGCAATAAGAAGGTGTTACGAATTTTTGATTGCACTTAGCGCTGTAACTATGAAATACAACTTTCAGTGGTCAACTTTGTGAAATATACGGAGGGAATGATAACCATGTGAAAATTTTTGAACCCCACAATGAAAAATCGTAGGATAACTGTCTTATTTGTTAGGCGGATCGTTAGTTCGTATGTCCTTGACGGTCGAACGCATATCTGTCTCTCATACATGATCGATCTGCACCGAAGAGACATAAATTGTCGAAATCACAAGGGCTTGACGTTAAGCTGGCATGCTATGTACATATATACGTATTATAGGAAAAAGAGGGGAAACGGGGAATGTGTCAAAGAGACAACGACCCAAAGGGGAGTAACAACGACTCAAAGTCACCATAAGATCTTCAATGAACGGTGAGGAAACCCCACACCCAACGGCAGGTCGGAGTTGGCCCCTAAATAAAGAGTAATCAAGTTCAGCGAAATAAACATCATCCTAGACTCCCTTAGACATAAAGTGAACTAACTAGAAAACAGACAAGACACACAAAGGCTTAATAAATTTCCGAACTTAGGACAGGCGCAAACCTGTATTATTTATCTTTTAAAAAATATCTCTATAATACTAAACCCCATCTAGTATTTAGAGATATATTTTCCAATAAATGCTACATAATATTTGTACATGATATGCTGACCTGAAGCCAAGCCCCTGATATCGAAAAGGCTGTCTGCAGAAACTCAATTTACAGTAACTTGGGTATTTATTTAAACACTAGCACTAGCCTTCTGCAGAAAGGGGTCTTTTTCAGCGGTATATCCTTAAGATATAATTACGGCGATTTTAATGTAGACATCAAATTATGGGTGGGAGGGGGATGGGGTTGGATTTTGTGATGAACTGACGTTACTTCGTCCATATATATAGATCTTCAACCGTTCTTCTTCGCTTCGTCCACTTTGTAACTTACTCATTTTCCAACTGTGTATCGTTTTAAGTCCTGAAATTCTGCATATCGGCATAATACAAATGTTAATTTCTTTCAATGGGTTTATAAATGATTCAGTCAGAAACTACAAAATGTTGTATGTGGTCAGCTTGGCACTAATTTTAAGGGTTAAAATGTCGTATGTCAGTTTCTGGCTTCATAATTAGACTTAGCGGTCCAAGTGATATTGTGCTGGCATCTGTATCGTGAATGTATACTTTATTTGGTTTTTCACACAGAAAGTATGGAAAATAAAAAAATTAAACCTATTTTTGCTTCTACTGAAAAGTTGCAAAATTGCATATATGACATATTGGAAGCCCAGCGACGCTATGCTTGTTCAGTATTGATCTACAGAAAACAGCAGGAAACATTGTTAAACATTACACCTTGTTCAAACACATTTCAATAGTTTTTCAAGCTATTTATAAGCTAATTATTGTAGATAAGTGAGATACTGATCAGTGAAAATCAGTACTTGATCAGTGAAAATCAGTACAAAAATCAGGGAAAATCATTTTCTGCTGTTACACGGTTACAGGTAGTGATATAGTTTACCAGCCAGCCACTGAAAATACTGATCTATCTTAAGGACACATTAATACATGTGATTCTAATATAATATTTTTGTGATAATTCAGTTGTGGCACGGGTTCTACTTATTTATAAAATTTTTGTGATAATTCTATTGTGGCGCGGGTTCTATTTATTTATAAAATTTCTGTCCTTGAATTTAACAAATCTTCTATAGATAATTAAATATAGATTACTATATTACTGGCGGGACAGCTGATGATCGGAAGCCAAAACTAAAATCCGTGAAATATGCATGTGTTAAATATACACTTATGCTAATTATAAGCAGACTAATCAATGGACTTTACAGTCCGACCGATTTATTAGTATGATTTTACATATATTATATAGCTTACCAGCCATTCATTGAAAATACTGATCTATCTCAAGGACACATTAATACATGTGATTCTAATATAAGTATTTTTGTGATAATTCAGTTGTGGCGCGGGTTCTATTTATTTATAAAATTGACTGCTTTTGTGGAACCCTCCCTTCAGTATCTCTCAGACTGACGCCCGTCAAGTCTTTGGTGATCCAACTGAACTTATCACAATATCTTGTACGTTGACACCATTGTCATCTCTACCACAGAGCAAGATTGAAAGTGGAAATTACTTCCTCATTTAGTCGAGCGGTGGCGTACTAACTGTATAGCCATGTACGACAAACTTACTTTGAAGTCATTTATTGACTATAAATTTGTACCAGTTGGCATAAAAAGCGTAACATGGTTCAAGTTTACTCACATATGAGATTTCATATACAATAGATTTTCTAGAATTTTGCTTTCTACCAAAAGGACAGATTTTAATTAAACTGCAAATTGAAACAAATCAGAATTTGCACTAATACAGTGCCATTATTAGTATGATTTTACACATATTATATAGCTTACCAGCCAGCCACTCAAAATACTGATCTATCTCAAGGACACATTAATACATGTGATTCTAATATAATATTTTTGTGATAATTCAGTTGTGGCGCGGGTTCTATTTATTTATAAAATTTTTGTGATAATTCTATTGTGGCGCGGGTTCTATTTATTTATAAAATTTCTGTCCTTGAATTTAACAAATCATCTATAGATAATTAAATATATATTACTACATTACTGGCGGGACACAGCTGATGATCGGAAGCCAAAACTAAAATCCGTGAAAATATGCAAACAAACAAACAAACATTTTTTATTGTCAATCGCGACGCCCACGAATGAGCTGCAAAATCACAATTAATTTAAATACAATGATTACAATGATTGGTATGATTTCAGTACTTATGATATATTTACAATAATATATAATGACATATTATATAATATAAAGAGGAACAGGTATGTATGGTGAGTGGACACAACAAATCCAATATCATGAATATCACTAGTTGATGGATTATAAACTAATATCTTCTGCGTGACATGCAACACCCTGGGAAAACCTACATTTGTATATATGGAATACATACACATATATATATACACATACATATACATATATATACATATATATATACATATATACATATACATACACACACACACACATGCACATACATATATATATATATATATTATTCTTTATTGTTAGATAAAATTTCACACCTCAAGATGTTTAATTTGTTTAATAATTGGTATAACTCATTATATATGAAGGTGTCCTCAGATGACATTATCCATATAAATTTTGAAACTTTAGAAAGTGATTTAAAATTTTTGTACTTTTCCCCAATGCTATTTATAGTACTATGTCTTGCTGTTTCTAATTTTGGACAGTCTAATAAAAAGTGGATTTCATCTTCCACAGTCAAGTTACATAGTTTACAAATTCTTTGATCTGCCGGGAAATTAAAATATCTACCTCTTTCAATTTCCAAATCATGACAGCTTATCCTAAATTTTGTTATTGTTCGTCTTTGACAAAAATTTCCCCACTTTAGATAATTTTCGGGCATAAATTTATCCTTGAAAAGTCTGTATGTTCGTAATTTGTTACCAAAAGAAGCATTTCGATTATCATCAAAAAGAGAGTTTTTCCATATTT
>MJUU01070045.1:61794-77239 GCA_002080025.1 Modiolus philippinarum
TACCTGATATACTTAAATTTATACCAAGATATGAATAGTTTCTTACATTTTCAATATCTTTTTTATCATATTTAAATTTAGTTGGGATACTCCTGCCAGTGTTATTAAATATCATGGATTTGGATTTTTTTACATTGACTTTAAGTCCCCATTCCTCACAATATGAAGATAATTTCGATAGACAATTCTGAAGACAATCAGCAGTTTCCGATATTAGGATAAGGTCATCAGCATACATTAGACAACTAATTTCTGCGCGATCTAATCGGACAGGAGCACAAGAATTATCAAAAATGGATGGAATGTCATTTATATATAGGTTAAATAATATGGAACTTAAGTTATCTCCTTGACGAACCCCTATATATGACCTTATACTGTGTTAAATATACACTTATGCTAATTATAAGCAGACTAATCAATGGACTTTACAGTCCGACCGATTTATTAGTATGATTTTACACATATTATATAACTTACCAGCCAGTCATTGAAAATACTGATCTATCTCAAGGACACATTAATACATGTGATTCTAATATAATATTTTTGTGATAATTCAGTTGTGGCGCGGGTTCTATTTATTTATAAAATTAAATAACCATCGTTACCATGGAAACAAAAGAAGTGTATAAATGTTCTAAAACTTTCAATTCCCCATAACGGAAAAGTAAACGGATTTTGTATGAAAATGATAGAAATTCTGACTTTTAAACAATATTTTTAACCAGTCTCAAGCTAGCGACCAATTTTGGGGTTTATCTCAAAACCAAAAATTAAAGGCATACCGAAAAGAACCATAATGCTTATTATTTCAAGCGACCAATTTTTGTTTTTTTTTAATTCTAGAAACACCATTTCGGAATCGAAAAATGAGGGACGGAAGGATCTTTTTCGGGACTCCTTGATTAGTTGTTTTATTCAACTGGCTGATTCGGGATTAACCCGTAATAATACCCATGATGAACGGAATAGGAATCTTCATTTTTCGTGATCAGGATTAAGTCATTTATTTACTGGGAAAATCGTCATTATTTTCACGTCAATCCGAGATCAGACCCTCTCCTTCCCCCTGTAAAAGAACGGGAAGATAAAAAAAAACAGTCAGGATAAACATTTACAGGAAAGGTGACCAGAATGGGTTGTCTTATATGAAAAAGAAAGGAAATGGGGTAAATGTCCAGGAGACAACATCCCATATCCAGGTTAAAACGATCCAAAACAAAGCATTTAGGGGTCACCGTACGGTCTTCAGTGAGGAACCTCACACCATATAGCAAGCCCTAATTGGCCCCAAAAGGGTAAAAAAGTGGATAAATCAATGGAAACAAACCACATCCAATAACCCAAATATCAAGAAACTAAAATTTTATAAGAAGACACGGACAAGCCAATTACCAACATATTCCTGACTTGGGACAGGCGCAAAAATTGCGGTGGGGTTAAACTCGTTAGCTCGAATCACAAAATCACTATCTGCATGCGACTCCCTCTGACGTACTCCTTCATTCTAAGAACAATCAGACAGCAACAAAATAAATACTTTCACTTACCGGGTCAGACTGTTTCTCATCGATACTGGGATTTTTACGGAAATACCTGATGCTTCCTTGCCAAATCCTGCAGAGAGTTTCGTGTATGATGCTACTGTTGTTCAATATTGAGGACGATGCGATATCTTCACAATCTTTTTAAATGCATTTTGTCAGAGACATAAATTCCAGAGATTCGAAGCTACGGGAAGTATCGTGGTATATCGTGTATACCCCGACGCTATCAATATTTGCGCAAAATTCAAATCGTATAAGACTAGAATTCAAATATCTCACTATTTCCACTATCGTCAATGAACTTAATATATTTGTATATCTCAGAAATTTGCCAAAACGGATCACAAACCGGATTTCACTGATGAAGTTGTTTTTATGTGTTTCCCACTGACTGCAAATTCACAACAAATGTGGACCCAAATAGGTGTCTCGCCCGTCGGCACATGGATCGATGGGGAATTGTTAAAAAAATTGCAAAAGAAATGAGGAAATATATTACAAAAATTAACCTAAATTACACCAATTTCAGGTATTAAAAATGTATCTGATCAGAGAAACTTAAAGTGTTTGATCATTAGACTGTGAAATTGAGGTCAAGGGCAAAAGTCTTATACCAGACTGACATAAACTACCCAAACCAAGTGACATATAAAATATTATTGATCTACCACTTATAAATGTCGAGAAATGAAACTTATCTAAAGAAAATTAAAATGGTCACTAAACCTTCATTTAATAGCTCAAGGACAGAAATCACACGGCAGCCTGACAGGTACTACTTACGACCAACCTTCATACCTAATATTATTGACCTAGCACTTGTATTTATTGAAAAATTAATCAAATCAGAGAAGGTTAACCTGGTCACTAGACCGTGAAATGGAGGTCAAGGACTAATGTCTGTAGTTGAGAAAGTGATCTAATCAGAAAACTTAACATGGTCAGTAAACTGTGAAAGTGAGGTCAAGGGCAAAAGTAACATATCAAACTAACATATATTACACATGACCTAGCTACATACCAAATGTCATTGACCTAACACAAATAATTGTTGAGTAATGGATGTAATCAGAGAAATTAAACCTTGTTACTAGAGAATAAAATCGAGGTCGAGGACAAAAGTCTTATACCAGACTCACATGAACTACCCAAGACTAACCTACATTGACGTACCACCTATAGTTATTGAGGAAATAATGTAATCTGAAAAAAACTTAACCTGGTCACTAGACCGTGAAATTAAAGTCAATGTCACATAATTTTGTGTCCATCAGGTAGCACTTAATAAGTACTGCCACAGTAGCAAATAAGATATTCCTACATAAAAGGGTTTTCAATTCATCCTGTATTTAGTAAAAGTTAACGACGCCACCACCGCCGCCGTCGTCATACTTTGCACTCCTATGTCCCACTTTCAACAACTTTTTTGCGGGCGAGACATATACAATATGGCGAATGACACCTCTCTCTACAGTCTCGTGACGTCATGTAGCCAAGGTATGGAAAATGACTTTCCATACGATATACTAGGAGCTCCAAATCTCTGGATTGTTTTTTCTCTGTATGGTTTTGTATAATCCTTTTACCGTTCAAGACGTAGTTTTATAAGTAGTGGTCTACCTGCATTGGCTCTTTGTTGATTTAGGTCAGGTAACGGGATAGTGAATTTATGATACATTTACGGTAAGTATTACATTTAAGGGTTGATGTTGAACCTGCGTTCACTCCCGGTTTTTTGTGGAGTACGTGTTTATTAGTTTTGCATGTATGTTTCGTGCTTCGTGTGTCTGTCATTACGTGTCTATGTCCATCGGCTGTCCGTTTTAGCTGACAATTCGGTTTCCCGTCTCGACTTATTTAGATATTGTTGAACGTTTACTTAGCAATATTTTAGCTATATCAAGACGAGAACAAATATGTAAAAAATAATCAATTGGGGTTGGGAAACAGGAAATTTATATTGCCACAAAAAGTAGGGCAGTAAATTGTAAACTAATTACGAGGGATTACAATTACGGTAGACACTGTATGGATATGTACACTTTTTCTCCTTATTGTAATCGGTTACAATTAAGGGAGTTCCTGCAACCGTAAACGTAACCGGGATTACATTAAAGGGTGGTCCTTAACTTAAGTGTAATCCGATTACATTTAAGGTAAGAATTACACTTAGGGCTCAACAAAGCGTTCCTAAATGCTTGAATTAAGGTCCATGAATTATCGATAATTTCGATAAATACTTGCTTTATATTTATTGAACAAATATATATTTATCCAACGTATAGTTTGTTCAAAAAAGGTGTGGTTTGAAGGTAAGTTCGTTAAATTTTCAATATCCAATGAAATCATAAGACCATTTATTTCAACGTTTGAGTGACCACTATGATCTCTCAACAGGTCAATGGAAGGGAATCAGCAGCACAACAAGACAAATAATTTATTATACCCCCGCTCCGAAGGAGAAGGGGGTATACTGTTTTACCCTTGTCCCTCATTCCGTCCGTCACAACTTTCATCAAGCTTTTTCTCTGCAATGGTTAATGATACAAACTTGAAATTTTGTCAGAAGCTTTATATAGTTAAGCTTTAATATGGGATGCATTTTCAGACCTGTCGGATTACTACTTCCTGTTTACCGACTTAGTCAATTTTTCAAAATTCCGTCCGTCCGTCACAACTTTTGTCAAGCTTTTCTCTGCAAAGGTAAATGATACAAACTTTAAATTTTTTCAGAAGCTTTGTATAGTCATCTTATATTGTGGGATGCATTTTCAGACCTTTCGGGATACTACTTCCTGTTTACCGACTTGGTCAATTTTTCAAAATTCCGTCCGTCCGTCACATCTTTCGTCAAGCTTTTCTCTGCAATGGTAAATGATACAAACTTGAATTTTGTCCAAAGCTTTGTACAGTCATGCCATATTGTGGGATGCATTTTCAAACCTGTCAGGATACTACTTCCTGTTTACCGACTTAGTCAATTTTTATTATTCTTTCTGACCTACATCACTACCGGTATCATCACGCTTTTCTCTGCAACAAGTAAAGATACAAACTTGAAATTTTGTCAGAAGCTTTGTATAGTCCTGCCATATTGTGGAATGCATTTTAAGACTTTTGAGGAACTACATTTTGTTTACCAACTTAGTTAGGTCATTAGATGCTTGAAGTTGAGAGCGGGGGTATTGCTAGTGAGCATTGGCTCACAGATCCCTTGTTTTTCCTGTTGATTACGATATTTTTTTCAAATCCAGATTAGTTTTACAAAGTGACAATTCTGTCCATTGAGATTTATTATAATGAATAGATAAAATGTTGGATATTTGCTTGTTTCGTTCACTTTGTTTGAAAGTGTTTCCAGTTCCCTAATGTTTGTTGCCATGCCACCAACGTTCTTTGCACCACAAAGGATGAGTGGCAGTAAGACCCAATTTTGGGCCAACATTTACCACGTAAGGAAAAAATAAGCAAACAGATGTCTAATGTTCCTGACACATTGAACAAATACAGGGCTTAACGAAAATGATAAGCCTATTTCTTTATCAGTTTGATGCCAGTCAGTTAACTCAAAAGATATATTTTAGTAAATCGTCACAGTTTCATTGACTTTGTTTTTTCACACAGTTTTGTGTTTGGAAAAATGTGGGTGCATCTGAATAACAACTTCATATTTGGTGAAAATGTGGAAAATGATGAAATACATCATTTCTGAAAGTTTGAAGTTGTTGTTTGCATGCACCCTAAGAGAAAATTAGCCCTGAGAGTATTCAGAATTGCAGATTTTCTTATTTTTAAAGACTGCTCGTAGTGACGCCACAATGATGTCAAAATGAAAGGAATTTGTATTATTTTATGGTTTTTTTTGTAGCTACATGAAAGATTATATCTTTCCAATAAATATCACACTACTTTAAACTACTTATATTTTTGGGGGCCAAATATGGATTTATTGCCACACATCCTGAAACACATATGATACAATGAGCTTCTGCAGAAAACTTTTCGAATACAGATTAAATCAAACAATTTGGATGCAATAAACCGAATGTTGCATAGAAACCGATAAATGTATTTATTTAGATATCCTGCTTCCAGTAAATTTCTATGTAAGAAGTTGATTGGTAAAAAGACGTCACGTGCCGACCGTGTATATTCCATATCGGGTGACTGATAAATATACCGTCAGTGACCGCCATTACGTGGTGTAACTGTACGTTTTTAAACGTTTTTTGTTTGTTTGTTTGTTTGTTTTTTTTGGACAATGTACTAGACTCTCAGGAGGATATAAACATTAAACAATATGCAAGTTACATAATATGGTATATACACGGTCAGTAAATTGAATATTGGGCCCGAGCTACGCTCTCACCCAATTTGAAATTTACTAACCGTGCTACGCTCTCGCCCAAAATAATTTACTTACCGTGTTTATACCATAATAGGCCACTTACAGATTATGTAATCTATAATACTCATCTTAATTAGTATTAAATCGTAACTAAGTGGACATTTTCTCTAAATTACCTAGTATGGATAAGCTTTGCTGTGATCTCAAAGTATGCACATGTTGTACAGGAATCTCAAAGCGAATCAATTAACGGATCCGACACCAATATGACGGACTAAATATCGCAATGAAAATGCATCCTTTTACAATCAGATTGTCAGATTATGGTAGAATTCCAACATAATTATATATTGTTGCAATTTCAACCTTGTCCACATCGGCCGGACAAATACTTATTTTATTAAATATACCAACACAAAATGACCACTTTTTCAATTGATTGTTTACGGACAATACTGTACAACAAAGATAAATAAGATAACGCCACCACCACTTATAGGCATAAGTGACCATGATATTGTCTTGACTGGGATTGACATCTGGGTTAGAATGGTGAGAGAAACACCAAAAAAACGTTGATGTATAACAATGCGTATTGGACATATACTAAAAATGATACACTTAGAAATTTCAAACATCTATCAATCCAACTGCGAGTACTTTAAAACAAAACCAACGAAATAATTTGAAAAGGATATTACATCAAATATGATTACCTACAGGCATAGACTCCCATGAATTAACGATTCTGTAAGAAAACTCACAAGAAAAATAACTCACACTACAAGAATTGCAAAGATAACTACTTCTCCAATTCTTATGCTGTTCTCGTCAATTTCAGGTCATTGAAGATCAAAATGTTAAACAACATGTGCATAAAACCTATAACGCCTCTGGTACACATTGTTATGGCAGCATTCCCAAGAAAGTCAAAGATCAAAAAGTACCAATATTACAATTTACATTTTCTAAATACTTCGTTACTTGACAAACACCACTTGATATGAAAATGCAAAAGTTTCTTTTGCATAAACATCAAGCAATAAATAACATACAAGTTTCAATAACATGCATTTGTTGCAAACACACAACACAACTTTTTTCTTCATAATCATACATTAAACATGTATAAACTGTTACCTCTAAAATATCTTTACGTCAAAGTACGTCAAAGTACAGTCAAATCTACAGTGGGACAAACATAAAAATGACATAACATCCAAAAGAAATTAAAAAAAACTTGGTTTTTGAAACGAAATCTGAAAACATCAAATAACAGGCTTATCAAGCAATTGTCAGACCCAAATTCTAGTATTCTTGATTTGTGTGGGACAACATATATCAGAATCGATATAAAAAATTGAGATTGTTTAACGACCTGCAGATCAGTATGTCTATAATAGGTACCATAACACAAACAGCGTCATCTTGATATCTTTCATTGGTCTCATATTTCAAAATTGGTCATGGTTTACAAAATGACACCCCTTCTTATGGCCATTCCAAAAGACTCATTTTTACTTTTATCCTGAAATGGTGGTATTTACTAAACACATACGACCCTACGAATATTTTTTTCGTATTCGTAGGATAGACTGGTAACCGGTCCGTGATTTATATAGAACGGAGAAAAGACAGGGCGACTGGTTTGACACATCGAATTCTTCCGTAATGGTGGTTTACAGTGGGAGATCATCCATGTGAAATCGATGTACGCGACCTCATTTCACACCGGTAAATGACCAACCACGTGTTGATTTTTGTGATACAACAATCGTAACCATGACTTAAAGTTACAAAACATCTGACGTCACAATGTAAAGAATACTAAAATGGCGACAACTTTGTTCTAACAGTAAAGGTTACCAGACGTTTCTTTTCGCTTTTTACGGAAGAAATAGGATCTTGCATAAGATCAAAATCAAAGTTCGGGATATCTTTCACTCGTGTTAGAAATTCTACGTCTTTTCCTCTCGTTTCGCTACGCTCCACTTGAAAAAAGACGAAATTTCTTACACTTGTGAAAGATATCCCGATCTTTAATCTGACCTTATGCAAGATCCTATTAATCTTCCACTCGTGTAAGAAATTCTACGTCTTTTCCTCTCGTTTCTCTACGCTCCACTCGAGAAAAGACGAAATTTCTTACACGAGTGAAAGATATCCCGATCTTTAATTTTGATCTTATGCAAGATCCTATTTCTTCCGTAAAAAGCGAAAAGAAACGTCTGGTAACCTTTACTGTTTGAACAACATTGTTGCCATTTGAGTAGTCTTTACATTGTGACGTCAGGTGTTTTATGACGTTAAGTTATGGTTACGATTGTTGTATCACAAAAATCAACACGTCTGGTTGGTCATTTACCGGTGTGAGATGAGGTCGCGTGCATCGATCTCACATGGGTCATCTCCCACTGTAAACCACCATTTACGGAAGAATATATCAAGAAATCTCAGACAACCAAAGGTAAGATTTCAATATTTCTCTGACGAGGCTTGCCGAGTCAGAGAACCATTGAAATCTTACCTGAGGGTATCTGAGATTTCTAAATCTGACATTTTCAACGGTGTTTGAATTATTTTTTTCACTTTTGTAATCACAAACTATGATTTATTCACCACAAGCCGTACTTGACATCCGACATTCCTAAGCGACGTCAGTGACGTCGGAATACTTTGCTTGGTAATTTCTGTCTTGTACCGGGGGGTAAAAGACAAGGAAATCTCACACTACAAAAAATCGGAACTGTTCTGTCTCAAAAGTGAGAATAATACAATCTTACTCCGTTGAAAGTGCAAGATCAAGAAATCTCAGACACCCAATGGTAAGGTTTCAACATTTCTCTGACGAGGCTTGAAATCTTACCCGCTGGTGTCTGAGATTTCTTAATCTTACCTTTTCAACGGTGTTTGATTGTTTTTCTCACATTTTAAAGTAAAAATTAGATTTCTGTACCACCAGACCATAGCTAATATCTGCATTGTATAGGCAACTTATTTATGACGTCAATAACGTCATAATGTATTTTCGCACGTGAGACAGGAATATCTCAAACTGCTAAAATAGGTACTGCCTTGTCTCAAATGTGAGAAATCCCGATCTTTTATCTTACCTTATGCAAGATCCTATTATACTTTGAAGTCACAGTGTAAATTCTCGTATGACGCCAGGGATTCTACCGAAAATGGCCGAAGTTGTTTACTGACTTCCTGGTCCCGCTTCACAAAGAAAATGCATTTTTAAGTAGTGTTTAAATGATTGCAGGATAAAAACAATATGCCTACATTGTCGGATATATAAAATTTATTTGTACTCGCTGCGAAATCGGTAAACCTAGCATTTTTACCTGTTTATAAAGCTCATCAAATACATTTCATATTTTCCGACAATGTACATATATTATTTTTTTTTCAATATTACCAGCACATTATCAACTACATATATTGTATATCTACTTATATTCTGTGACATGGAAAAAACCCTATTATTCTGAGAAATAAATACCATTCCAAAAAAGGCTAGAACAACTTTAAAGTATGGAGAAACAAAGTATCTTCCTTAATTCAAAGAGCAAAGGAAGATTATTACCAAACTGCGATTTCAAATTCCAAAAACAACAAAGAGTTGTGGGAACGGTTAAGAGAACTAAACCCAAAATCAGAAAATATCTTTCCACCTTAAATGACTTTTGAAAACAAAACAGTTTACGAACCACAAGAAATTGTGAATATTTTGAATACTCATTTTTCAATAATTGCAGAAAAACTTGTCGGGGAAAATGATTTCAGTTCTGATTTCACATTACTGCAGCAATATACACATGAAAAACTAAAAACCAGGAGTCTTGATTTAAAATTCATATCTGTGAGTGAAGTCTATTCTCATTTGAAAAAGTTAAATGTCAGAAAATCAACAGGTATAGATGGAATTGGACAGAAAATTCTAAAACAGATACTCCTTCAAATTATCGCCCAATCTCCCTCCTTTGTACTTTATCAAAATTTTTGAGAAACACGTATTAGTTCTCAACTGTATACACTTTTAAACACTAACAAATTATTACATGTGTCACAGTCAGGTTTTAGACATGGTCATTCTTGTCAAACAGCTCTAGCTAAACTTATTGATGGGTGGTTGATATGCATTGACAATGGTGAAATTATTGGAAGTATATTTGTAGATTTCAGTAAAGCATTTTATCTTGTAAATCATACTTTTACTCTTAGAAAAATTGAAATTTTACAATGTTGGAGAAAAATTGATGACTTGGTTAAAATTATTAACCAAGTCATCAATTTTTCTCAAAGAAAACAGGAAGTTCAATGTGGTAGTCTTAAATCAAACCCAGTTTTTATGACATATGGTGCTCCAAGAGGTTCAGTTTTGGGCCCTCTCTTATTCATAATATATATCAATGTTCTACCACTTTACATAAACAAGTCGGAAATTGACTTATTCGCTGATGACTCACCTTTACATTGCCATGATAAAACTGTTGAAACTATTACCTCTTTGTTGCAAGAAAATTTGAATGCAGTTGATTTATGGTGTAAAAATAACTCAATGAAAATAAATTCACAAAAAACATAATGAATGCTATTAGGTTCAAAACAAAGACATCAGGATTGTCAGATCTTGACATTAAGATAAAAGATGTTTCTATTGAAAATATTCACGCACAGAAACTTCTTGGTATTGACATAGTTTAAATTTAAGCTGGAATACATTCATCTAAAATATCACTCTTATGCAAGTTAAAGTCATATTTACCGACACATGTACGACAATTATTTTATAGCCCTTATATATTACCTTATATTGACTATTGCTGCACAGTATGGGGAATTGTATCTAAACGTGAGTCTTACAGAATCATAAAGTTACAAAAGAGAGCAGCAAGAATTATCCTAGGCTATGATTTTTATACACCATCAAAATTCATGTTTTCCTCCCTGAAATGGTTATCATTTACTGAGAGAGTACAGTACCAAAAATCTTTTTTAATGTATAAGATTGTAAATGGGATGGTTCCCGAATATTTGCAGTTGCAGAAAGATACTAAATCTCACTGCTTACGTTCTTCTTCAAATTATGATCAATTCCTACCCAGACCAAATACAAATTTTAATAAAAGGTTATTCCATTATTCTGCCGTAGATATTTGGAATAGATCACCAACTCATATCAAATTTTCAAATTCTTTAGAGGTATTCAAACAACATGGTTTTGATTACTTTTTAGCAAATCCTAAACATGATTTTCTAACTTTATAAAATTGTATTCATATCATTATTGTCTATTTATATTGATTTGATATTTTATATGTTGATTTTAGAGGGCCCTAATGAAAATTACACTTGTTCTAATTAGATTACCCTCTTTAAATAAAGAATTTACGTACTTACTTACCTACTAAATCAGTACATAGTTTCTTCTTTACATTAATATATTTGCTTATTTTCTGCCTATCCTTTTCACTAAAAACGACATAACATTAAACCCGATTTTATTGATCGGATCCTATTTTTTACAACTATAGGCTTAGAGACTGAGCTTGTATCGCTCTCCTGACAAAAAACTTCTATGCCACGCATGACCAAAAAAATTGATGTTTTTCACCGATGTGGTCTAATGTTTAGCTATGTTCTCCATTAGCACCCTTGCTTTTTCTCGTATTGAAATGGGTAACCTTTGCAAAGGACCTTCTATACATCATTCAAATACAGTTTAGTTAAATTGCTTTAATGGTTTCAGAAAAGATGATGAAAATGTGATTTTCCCATAGAGACCAATGTAAAACCTACGTTCCTCTCTGGGCGCCATGTTTTTTGTGAAATCGGAACAAAATGAGCAATCTTTGTGAAGAACCTTTAGTACATCATTCCTTAGTCTGATTAAATTTGCTAAAGCGGCTTCAGAGTAGAAGATGAAAATGTGTTATTCCCAGAGGGTCAAATGTTAAACTATGCTCGGTGCTGGTGGCCATGTTTTTTATTGGAACGAAATGAGCATTGCAAAGGACTTTTAGTACATTTTCCTGTAAAGTTTGGTTGAATTTGCTTCAGCCGTTTCAGAGGAGAAGATAAATGTGATTTTCAAATAAACTATGTTCCGTGCTGGTGGCTATGTTTTGATCGGATCAAATCGAAGTGAGCAATCTTTGTAAAGGAACGGAAGTGCATCATTCCTGTAAAGTTTGGTTGAATTTGCTCTAGCGGGTTCAGCGGAGAAGATGAAAATGTGATTTTACTATAGGGTCCAGTGTTAAATTATGCTCTGTGCTGGCGGTCATGTTTTTTATCGGATCGGAACAAAATGATCAAATCAATCTTTGTAAAGGACCTTAAGTTAATCATTCCTGTAGAGTTTGGTCGACTTTGCTTCAGTGGTTTCAGAGGAGAAGATGAAAATGTGATTTTCCCATAGGCTCCAATGTTAAACTATGTTCCGTGCTGGCGGCCATTTATTTTTATAGGATTAGAACGAAATGAGTAATCTTTGTCAAGGATCTTTAGTAAATCATTCCTGTTAAGTTTGGATGAACTTGTTTAAGTGGTTTGAGAGGAGAGGATGAAAATGTGATTTTAAGATGGAATCCAATGTTAAACTATGTTCATTGCTGGCGTCCATGTTTTTTTAACAGATCAGAACGAAATGAGCAATCTTTGTAAAAGACTTTTAGTACACCATTCCTGTAAAGTTTCGTTGATATTTTTTTCAGTCGTTTCAGATGAAAATGTGAAAAGTTAACAGACGACGGATGGACGGACGGACGGAGGGACAACGGACGCCAAGTGATGGCAATAGCTCGCACTGACTCTTTGGGTTAGGTGAGCTAAAAGGCAGACTCTTTACATACAGATGGCCTTTCATTTCACATAATTTGTCAGTCTTATCAAAGCAAAAATACGACATCAGGTTCATACATTGAGAATGAATTTCGAGATAGAGCTTTTTGTGTCTAAAGGAAGAAATGGAGACTACAAAATATACCAACTAAGTTTGCTTACTGAATTATTTTATGATTATTTATTTAGTGTGTAATAAAACAAATTTTATGGTAAAAAATATACTTAAAGCTGCCGTAAAACCACAAAGTATATAATGGACGGGGTATCATATCGGACGGACATTTGGTTACGTTCGGAGTCCTTCATACACGGTTATATGTAACTATATATTCAGGATAACACATATGTTGATCATATACGATGAATTCCCGGTGTTTATGTGGTATGGCAGCAACAACAGAATCAAAAATCCAGTCTGCTTTGTCTTGACGATGCGACAAATCGTTACAGAGCCCTAGTCCTTGTTTGTTCATAACACACTCCTTACAAGGTGGGCGTTTAAACTTGAACGGAACTTTACTTACATACATGTCACCAAGAAGCATGCGTAGTAAGATCATCTTACGATTTGTAAGTTCATTACCTGCAAAATAATATAATTAATCAATTCAGGGACATTGTTTCAATTATGACAAACCATCAATATGTAATTGAATAAAGTCCAAAATTATACCAAAAAATGTTTGGTAACATCCGGGTAATAACAGTTTGCTCTTTCAAATTTTATTACATTTTTGTTAGTAGACTTAAGGTGACCCAAAAATTTGGTACGATTCCAAAGTAGGACATCCTCAACAATTACAAGTCTGTCTTGTCTTCCTTATGTATAAGTGTAAGTGATGAAAACAATAACCTTCCTTCAATCTATTGGATATCAAAACTCCACAAACGTCCTTACAAGGAAAAGTATATTGCTGGGTCTTCTAAATGCACTACAAAACCTCTTTCAAAGCTCTTAATTTCATTACCGCAATCAAAGCTTTACTGTGAAAAAACCAAAAAAAAAAAAAACAAGTGGTGATGTGGATTCTCAGGAACTCTGAGGATTTATTAGAATATCTATCTTCAACAGACCTTAATTTTTGCAACAGTATTAGAACATTTGATTTTTCAACACTTTACACCACTCTTCTACATGACAAATTGAAATAAGTACTCCGCGATCTCATTCATCAGTCTTTCTAAACTAAAAAGGGTGAAAAGAGGTACTCATATTTTGTTTGGGGGAAAGAAAAAGCATATTTTGTCAAACACCACAGTCATTCAAACAAAAAGTATACTGAGGATGATATGATTGCCACGCTGGAATTTTTAATTGACAATATATTTGGCAAATTTCGAACAGACAATCGTAATACCAATGGGACTAAATGTGCACCACTTCTGGCAGATTTGTTTTTATACTCGTATGAAGCCAGATTCCTTGTCCAGAAGAAAAAGAAAAATCTAGCCAGGTCCTTTAATTTCAGTTTCCATTACATAGATGATGTTTTATCTTTAAACAATCCTCGATTTAATGATTATCTACATCTCATCTACCCCAATGAACTGGCCATTAACGAAACAACTGATACATCAACATCAGCATCATACCTGACCCTTTACTTTTATATCGACAAATCGGGTCAGTTGAAATCCAAACGTTATGACAAACGTGATGATTTTGACTTTCCAATTGTGAACTTTTTGAGAAGTAATATACCCTCATCTCTGGCATATGGAGTCTACATTTCACAGTTCACTCGCTACTGTCGTGCATGTGATGCCTACGTCGATTTCGTCAACACAGCAAACTTAATATCTCAAAAGCTACTTAGCCAGGGTTATGTTCAATCACTGTTACTATTGTCACTCAAAAAGTTTTATGGTCATAATCACGAATTGACTGATCGTTACAATGTGTCTGTCTAACAAATGAAGATGGACATATTTCATTTGACCCTGAGATATTTCTGGATTGACACATACCGAATTTGACATTACACCGGACTTTTCACCCGCAGTTTGACGGGTGTTACATGTGAAGCAGGTCATGCTTACCCTTCCGGAGCACATGATGACACTCCTGTTTAAAGGCTTCACACTGTAAGTGCCCTATTTTTGTGGCGTTTGTTTTATGCACTGTTTGTTTCGTCTTCGTCATTTACGTTCTCTGTCTGTATGTAATCCTTATATTGCCATGTATTCTGGATATACGATTTTTGGCTCTTGCTTCGGTATTCATTTAGAAATTTATCTGCTAAATACCATATACTTTTGCATCATCTTGAACCATCTGCCTGTGATGAATTTGTCATCTGTTTTTGTCAATTCAGATTCAGAGTCTGAGTCTTTTAATATTAAATATTAAATTTTTGTTGATTCCAGTGGGATTCGAACCCCCTCTGTCAAGGTTCTACGGGTTTAAAAGTCTGGTACGCTAACACTGGACCACCACTGCCATGTTCAAATTTCGGTTAATTAATATACTTAAGTCTCGTATTATGAGTCAAAATAAATTTGTAGTTCTTTATATTTTACATCCCTTTGGACTCACACAGAGATGGCGGGAGCAGTGTAATCTGTCTGTAATATCTGTGCATTCGAAGAGCAGCCAAATCCCTCGGTGGGAAGGCAATATCGATATTTATGTCTCTAATTCTAACCCCGTTGGGTTCCTACCATAGACCGATATATATATATATATATATATATA